>JAWZYT010003307.1:185000-196331 GCA_034508575.1 Petrolisthes manimaculis
TGCACAGTTGCCAACAGTTCCGCCTGGCACCTGCAGTGTTGCCAACTCTCATTCGCTCTGCGTCGTAAACTCAGGATATTTATTATTTAGAACCCAGGGCTATTAAGGGGGTGCGAGAGCATCATTCCTCCATTCACTTACAAAATGTCACCCACTCTCTCTCTCTTTCCCTCTCTCTCTCTTTACATCATTCTTCCATTCACTTACAAAATGTCATCTTCTCTCTCTCTCTCTCTCTCTCTCTCTCTCTCTCTCTCTGGCTCACCATCAGGGAAGATTTTCCATGGGAAGGGAGACTAAGTGTGGAAGGAATTGCAACGAAAATTGACAAATAACGCCGGAGGGAAGGGAAGAGGAAGTGTAGGAGAGGAGAGAGGAAATAGAAGGGAGGAAGAGGAAGCAGAGGTGAAGTAAGAGGAAATGGAAAGGAAGAGGAAAGGAGAGAGAAAGTTTTGGTAGGGAGAGAAGAGGAAGCAGAGGTGATACGAAGTAAGAGGAAAAGAGAGAGAACGTTTTGGGAAGGGAGGGAAGAGGATTTGGAGGTGAAGAAAGAGGAGGAAGAAAGAGGAGGTGAAGGATGAGAAAATGGAAAAGGGGAAGTGAAGGAGTGGAAATGGAAGGGGGAAGAGAGGGAAGTGGAAGGGGAACAAATAATAAACAAGGAAAAACAGAGAAAGAATAGAAGGAAAAAAGTAAAAAAAGTAAGAGGAAAAGTACCGTAGATGATAAATTTGAGGAAAGTTAAGAAGAAAATTAAACTATGAAGAAAATATGTTATAGAGAAAAAGAGAAAACAAAAAGGAGAATGAAGAATAAGACCGGAAAGAGAAGAGAACAAGTCAAAAGGAAGGAGGGGAAGGAAATAACACGAGAGCAAGAAACCGGTGATGGAGGAATGGAGAAGGTAATGGAAAGACGAGTGGAAAAACGCATCAAGTCCTTCCTTAGTCCATATTTTCTCTCTCTCTCTCTCTCTCTCTTCTCTCTCTCTCTCTCTCTCTCTCTCTCTGTCTTTTGCCTTCATCACACCACATCCTCTCTGGCCAGTCAATAGGAATTATAGATAAATGTGTAACAAAGAAAAACAAGCCGGATATTTACGTTCGTTTATTTCACACACACACACACACACACACACACACACACACACACACACACACACACACACACACACACACACACACACACACTCTCTCTCTCTCTCTCTCTCTCTCTCTCTCTCTCTCTCTCTCTCTCTCTCTCTCTCTCTCTCTCTCTCTCTCTCTCTCTCTCTCTCTCTCTATATTATATAATATATATATATATATATATATATATATATATATATTATATATATATATATATATATATATATATATATATATATATATATATATATATATATAGAGAGAGAGAGAGAGAGAGAGAGAGAGAGAGAGAGAGAGAGTATGTGTGTATGTGTGCAGGAATTGAGCAGTGACCAAAAAAGCAATGACATCTCCCCCTGGTGGCCTGGATCAGCACATCCCCCACAGCACCACACCTCCACTACTCCCCCCTCCCCCTCGATTCTCCCCTCATCCCCCTCCACCCACCTTTATTCCCTCACCACCACCACATCACTCCACATATCCACCACTTCCCCTCCACGAATCCCCCTCCCCCCACCTCCACCCCCACCCCACAGCCAGGCTAAAAATGGACTCATATAAATACATTCAAGGCCGCTGGGAGGAAGGGGTGGGAGTGGGGAACGGGATTTGAGTGGGGGGGGGGGAGGGAAGGAGGGAGGGGTTGGGGGTTGAAATCAAATGAAGGGTTACAGAGGACTGGAGGGTTGGGATTGTGTGAGGGTTTGGGGGATTGTGTGAGGGTTTGGGGGATTGTGTGAGGGTTTGGGGGAAAAAAATGAGGAGGGAGGGATAGTAAAAAGGAAGGCTGAGGATGAGGTCGAAGGGAGGACAGCAGGGGATGGGGTCGAAGGGAGGACAACAGGGGATGGATGCTATAGTAATAAAACTTATGGCTTAGTTTTATATCCTGGCTCTGGGTGGGTTTCTTTTTCCTACCCAGTCTGTCTTTCGCTGAGGATGTGTGTCACCATATCGTTTGTCTATCTGTCCAACCGTCTTTTATATGTCTGATGTATATTTTGTGTGTAGTTTGTATGATTGTAGGTCTGGTTTGTCTATCTGTCCAACCGTCTGTCTTATTATGTATATATGTTGTGAGTTTGTCTATGTGTGTATTTTGTGTGATTGTAGGCCTAGTATGTCTATCTATCCTATACTGTTTGTCTGATTGTGTTTGTTGTCAGTTTGTTTTTATGTGTAGCATATATGATTGTAGGCCTAGTTTGTTTATCTATCTGATTGTGTTTGCTGTCAGTCTGTCTATGTGTGTAGTATGTATGATTGTAGGCTAGTATGTCTATCTATCGTATATCCTACTGTCTGTCTCTATTATGTTTGCTGTTGTTCTGTCTTTGTGTGTAGCATAGGCCTATATGATCATAGGCCAAGTGTATTGATGCCCTTCGTTTTTTATATTCACATGTAGTTACTTTCCTTGTTCAGTTTGCTTCTTATCAGTTGTCTGTCGTTTATGTGTTCTGATAACGAAAAGAAAAGAAAGAAAAATCCTATAAAGAAATATGTATTCTTCTCTGTTGCCTGAATGCCTGGCTGTCTGTTGGGCTGTCCTTTATATGTCGCCTTTCTGTCTATCATTGAGCTTGTTGCTTTCTTGCCTGTTTGTTACATTTCTTTTACTCTGTTTCCTTACTGTGTGTCGTCTGCCTTCCCTCCTGTGTATTATGTACATTTTGGGACATGTTCGATTTACCATTCCCTAAATTAAGTACGAAGAGTACTTAAGGAATGGTAGATCTCTTTTTCATGAAGTATGTATGTGTGTATGTACTCCTGACATATAATTACTCTGCTGCCTAGAATTTCATCACTTATACGTTTATTGATGTACGTTATCATTTCACCACCTATATACACTTGTAACAACATGAGTAATGTGGAAAAGTTCTCATCTTTATCTGTGTTCTTGTGAGTCACTTGTTTTGTTTTTTTGCCTACCGATCTGTTTCCTTCTTGTCTAGCGTTGACTTGTCTTTTGTCCTTCGTCGTTCCGTCTAACATTACTTCCTCTTCCTAAGTTATGGTCTACCAGGTTTTTCCTTTCGTGCCGCTGTAGCAGTACCGCCATCGTTCATCTTGCAGTTCAGTGTTTAACTTTTGTGTCCATCATTCCATCACCTATCTCTCAATACACGTGTCACTGATTTGTCTGCTGTCATTACACTTGTTCCTTTCTGTATGTTGCCTGTCTGTCTGTCTGTCTGTCTATCTTTCCATCTGCCACATTCTGTCTTTCGCTTTGCTCTTTCTGTCTGTCTCTACCCCTGTTATGTTGTCTGTCCGTCTGTCTGTCTATCTTTCCATCGGCCATATTCTGTCTTTCGCTCTGCTCTTTCTGTCTGTCTCTACACCTGTTTCTGTTGTCTATCTGTCTGTCTGTCTATTTTTCCGTCCGCCACATTCCAGCCAGCAACCCGTCTGTCTTTCCTTCTGACCGCGGCCTGTCCCCTCAGCCAAGAATAGTCAAGCGTGCACAGGCTGGTTCTTGAGAGGGTCGTAATCCAACCATCGGCATTCCTAAGTCTCTCATCGTTCAGGGAAACTCGCTACGTTATGTATTTATACGATGCTCTCTATCACAAAACCACAACTAAGTTAAATGCATAATATTATAATCTCATCTAACCTAAATAATAATAATC
This sequence comes from Petrolisthes manimaculis, assembly GCA_034508575.1. Classification (NCBI taxonomy): domain Eukaryota; kingdom Metazoa; phylum Arthropoda; class Malacostraca; order Decapoda; family Porcellanidae; genus Petrolisthes; species Petrolisthes manimaculis. Next base: position 188,773 of record JAWZYT010003307.1, read on the forward strand.
TAACCTACTGTAACCTGATCTGGATGACGCAGCTCCCAGTAGAATATATATAGGCACTTCCCTGTAAGACGAGGGACCTGGTAATACTGCAGCTCCTTCACCCATTTCACCACACCCCTGCCTTGTAAAGTAGTATCACACCAACCTCGCCACGATTCCACCAGAGTAGGCACAGTCGTAACCATCTTCTTGCAGTTGTGGTTAGGCCCTCACGTAGCCTATACTATTATACTGTACAGTGTTCCTGGAGAAAGGTATTGGTGATTAGAGTGACGATATGTTGGGGGTAATTGTGGTGTGATGAAAAAACAAAACAAAAAACAATATCAAGGAAAATCGGAATCTTAAAATAAAATATCCTCACATAAAATGGCAAGATCGTGCGTAGAATTATATATAAAAAATCACATAAGACGGCAAGAACGTGAGTGGAATTATATACAAAAATGTTGTGTGAAGTAAATGGATAAGTAGCTGAGGAGAGATCGATGAAGATGGCTGGAAGGCGTATTATAAATCCAACCCAATAGGATCACGAGGGAAGCCATTAAATAGAGTCTGGATGGAACAGGGATGACGAGTAAGACCTATACGGATCAGTTGGACACACACACACACACACACACACACACACACACACACACACACACACACACACACACACACACACACACACACACACACACACACACACACACACACACTCTCTCTCTCTCTCTCTCTCTCTCTCTCTCTCTCTCTCTCTCTCTCTCTCTCTCTCTCTCTCTCTCTCTCTCTCTCTCTGTCTGTCTGTCTGTCTGTCTGTCTGTCTGTCTGTCTATCTCTCTCTCTGATACACACACACACACACACACACAGAGGCTGTCAACAAAGATGAAAGAAAAATATTGGACTTTCCCATCAGTATCTACATCTTCACCTTTCTCTCTCTCTCTCTCTCTCTCTCTCTCTCTCTCTCTCTCTCCATTTTATACGGCGGGGAGTATGGGAAGGGAGAATTTCGAGGTAAAGATAATTGTATTGGAGATGTGAAAGTGGATGGGGAGGAGAAGGGAGCAGAATGTGTGGAATGAAGAAGTATGGAAAAGAGGTATGTGAATGGAATGCAGATGATAAGTGTAGATGGTGAGGGTGTGAAGAAATGAAAGGTGTGGGCGTGAGACGTGTATAACAGGTGTGGGTGTGGAGAGAAGATGAATGAATACTTGGGTTGCAAATCTGTGAAGTGTAAGGAATTGAAACGCATCCCTTATCATTCAAAACCACATATATATTAAAATTACAGTTCACAAAAACAACTATATACTAAAAAAAACAAAACATGCTGTATAAAATGTGTACCGTATATATTATAGTGGGTCGCAGGAGAAAGAAATAGAACAAGAACAAGAAATGAAAGTCTCGACAAATTCCAGTTGGTCCCGCTCAGTCTATATAAACACGTCCTCTTCATATATGCCTTCCTCTTCACCAGTCTATCACTCGTGTTTATCTCGCTGGTTATATTTTCCTTATATATATTTATACTCTATTAACACATCTATCTTTTCATTACAGCACCAGGAATATTCAGAATCAACTCTGGTGGTTATGTAGAAAGAAGTTCAAGATGGGAATAGGCTAGATGAGGACACTTTGCTATATAAAATAATAATAATGTAATTCACTAGGAAAGAAAAGAGAGAAGAGTCTGTAAAATGTAGCTAATGCGTTTGAGATGTCTGGTTGACACTATAGGCAACCCTTTGAACTTCTGAAGATCACATATTTCATTAAAAAACATTTTTATTTGAAACGGATTGACAAATGAAAGTGATGACACTGATAAATCTTTGACAGAGTAGAAGACGAACATTAGAGGAGCTCTTTGTGACTATGATTCGTTTTGTGTGTGTGTGTGACCTTTTTACGTATTTACATGTTATTTTCGTGTTTATTTATTTATGGTTTTTTTAATGTTTTTTGTGTGTGACTATGTTTTGTATTTTTATCCCACCCGTCTCCTTTGTCCAGACCAACCAGTGTCGGCCCCAACCACATCCAATATTCACGAATGATTTCTCGGTAGGTAACAAAAGTGAACGCCTGCCTGCCCTGCCAACACTCTTAGTAATAAATGTCCCCTTTGTAACACCATCAGTTATTGCTTCCCTCTATTACCATGAATGAGTGAATGAATGACTTATCTCCCATCAACTACAGTGACTATAATTATTATTATACACCATCTATTGACATCCTCCGTCTGTCTGTACCATGCATCATTAATATTTCCTTCTGGCACTGTCACTGAATGTATGTCCCCTGTCAACTTGAACATTTAATTATCCCACTGACATCACCATCACTGACAATCCCCCCCCCCCCCCCCTGCCTTCCTCCTTCTCCACAGGTCATTAAATCTTTCTATCAAACTTTGATGATTAAACAAAATATTTACGTTTGTTCTTACTAAAAAAAAAAAAAATCCCTTCCCTTTTACCCTTCCCTCAACTAACCTTTTTTTTTTTTCTTCCTTTCCTTTACAAATACCCTCCCTCTATTTACTCAGGAATTTTTCTTTGCAGTATCGTACGGTACTTAGAATCACCCCTATTGTTTTAATTCATTCTTTCTAATTAAAAGTTTGGTATTTTTTCTCTCTGTTTTTTTTACTTTCTGAACTAATACTGGCATCTTACTCAATATTTTAATTCAGTTCTCAATTAATCCTTGGTATATTTTTTTGTCCACCTTCAATTTCTTCTTGGCTGTTTCGTCCTCCTGTTCTTCTTTCTCCACATCTTGTTATCCCTCTTCCTGTCTCTCTCTTAAGGACCCTGTGATCGTAGCTGAGAATTGGAGACTTCTAATTTCTCTGACTGTGCCACGAAACAAGCTCCTTCCATATAGTTGGTGTTTCGTGGCAATATTTGAAGGAATCATTTACCTCCAAAATTCTGACTACCATACATCACAGGGTCCCTTAACTCTGAATTGAATCCTCTCGTCGTCTGTCTGTCTGTGTGTCTCCTATATTGTGCTGTCTATATCTGTTTTTCTCTTGTTTTTATCTCATTGTTCTGTCCCACTTTGCATGTCTTTATAGTTAGTTTTCTCAGCTTTCTCTATATACATAAACTTTCGAATCATGACATAGGCTGAAGGTCCTTATCGGGGTTCAAATCATCACTATCGTAAACACAACGGAGCACTCACTTCGTAAAGGGAAAGTATAATAATAATAATAATAATAATAATAATAATAATAATAATAATAATAATAATAATAATAATAATAATGAAAGTAATAATAAAAATAATAATAATAATAATGATAATAATAGTAATAGTAATTCCGGACCATTGGGAAATTTTGTAGTCATTGGGTGTGTAACTCTAGGGACATACTAGGCCACCTTTCACTAACCCTTGATCACATTGTGTAGGAAAAAAGAGAGCGAAAAAAAAGAGCTCCTGGCCCATTTGGATAGTGCTCAAGGGACACTGTAATGTAGTCAGAACATTGGAAATAATAGGTCCTTCAAATAATGCCACGAAACACTAACCTACATGGATGGAGCTTGTTTCATGGCATGGTCAAGAGGAATCAGAAGCATCCAATTCCCAGACACGAACACAGGGTCTTAATTAATTAAGTTAATTGATTGTGGTTCGAGCCCAATACGGAACAAAGGAAAGATAATTATGAAAAGCCTAAGAGAGTGTAGGAAATACTATCATAGTTCTATTTCATAAGCTGGACTTTATGCTCAGCTTGTATAGCGTTGTCATAATTATTTTGAAGCAACTGATTCCCTCAAGCCACTCCAGCAAACAGGCTACCCAAATTAAATGTGGATTTAGTCTGTTTCTTAGCTTAGTTTGGTGGAATCCATATCCTTCTCCACTATGCAGAAAATGCGTGTAAACTTATACAAAAATCTCTAACAATTTCTTCACCAATTTAAAGAGATAAACTCTATATTATTTTAACTGTTTATTACAGAGATAGTTTTTATGTATTTTTCTATATAAAATAATTAAGCCTACCACCTACTGGGCTTCCTCCTTACTAGGTGAACAGCTGGCGTCGGAAAAATATTTGGTTTAATTTTCTAAGGCGGATTTAATGTATAAGAGGGAGATGTTGTGGTGAGGTGCTGTGGAGGAGGAGGAGGAGGAGGAGGAAGAGAAGGATGATGAGGCTGGTAATAAAATTTAATGATAATGATGGTAATTATTATGATAATAATAATAATAATAATAATAATAATAATAATAATAATAATAATAATAATAATAATAATAATAATAATAATAATAATAATAATAATAATGATGATGATAATAATAATAATAATAATAATAATAATAATAATAATAATAATAATAATAATAATAATAATAATAATAATAATAATAATAATAATAATAATAATAATAATAATAATAATAATAATAATAATAATAATAATAATAATAATAATATAATAATAATAATAATAATAATAATAATAATAATAATAATAATAATAATAATAATAATAATAATAATAATAATAATAATAATAATAATAATAATAATAATAATAATAATAATAATAATAATAATAATAATAATAATAATAATAATAATAATAATAATAATAATAATAATAATAATAATAATAATAATAATAATAATAATAATAATAATAATAATAATAATAATAATAATAATAATAATAATAATAATAATAATAATAATAATAATAATAATAATAATAATAATAATAATAATAATAATAATTATTATTATTATTATTATTTTTATTATTATTATTATTATTATTATTATTATTATTATTATTATTATTATTATTATAATGAAAATAATAAGAAAGATGATAACGACAATAATAGCGATAAGTATAATGATGATGAAAAATGAATAAAGAATAATAAGACGACAAAGAAAAAAGAAAAGACAAAGACATGAAGAAAATGAGAAAAATAATCCGAAAAATGAAGATAAACAGGAAAATGTAAAGGCTAGAAGAGGTGGATCAAGTGGCCTGGAGTAAAGAGTAATGGCCTGTGGGGCAACGAACCAACCTTACCACACGGTGAAGTCTGGAAACTGAAACGGAAGAGGAGGAGGAGGAGGAAGAGGAGATAAAGGAGGAGGAGAAGGAGGAGGAGGAGAAGGAGGAGGAGGAGGATGAGGAGGAGGAGAAGAAGAAAGAGAAGGAGGAGGAGGAGGAGGAGGAGAAGGAGAAAAGAAAGAGAAGGAGGAGGAAGAGGAGGATGAGGATGAGGAGGAGGATGAAGAAGAGGAGGAGGAGGAGGAGGACAACGATGACGATGATGATGATGAGGAGGAGGAGGAGAAGAAGAAGGAGGGAGGAGGAGGAGGAGGAGGAGGAGGAGGAGAAGAAAGAAGAAGAGGAGGAGGAATGATTGGGGTTAGAGTGGAGTTGGGTTGGGTTGGGTGTTGAGTATATAGGCTATAGAGTAGATTATAATTATCAGTGCTATCCTTCCTTCCTAAGACCCCATCAACTTCCTCTTCCTCCCACTTTCCTTTCTTTTTCCCCTTGCCCCTTTCCCCCTCCCCCTCCCCAGCTAAAAGAGTCAACAGATGTAAGTAGAATATGCTAAGCAGTCAGGGGTGTGTGTGTGAGGTGGGGGGGGGGGGAATGTATAAGCGATCTAAACTTCCAAAAAAAAAAAAAAATATTGTAAGCTATCTAAACTACCAAAATAAATCAAACTTGACTGAACGATCCCATTGACGATCAGAAAGCAGAGGAGATGGAGAATGATGATGATGATGATGATGATGGTGATGATGATGGTGATGATCGGTGGTGGTGGTGGTGGTGTGTGTATGTATGTATGTGTGTGGATAGGTGGGTGGGGGTCTGGATGGAAAGGGAGTTGAGGGAAAGGTAGGTAAAGAGAAGAGGGACCAAAATTGAAAGAGGGTTGGGTATAGTAAACAAGTGAGTGAGGGTCGAGGAAATAATTATGGAAACTTTAGTATTTGTTGTGGATGGAACCCCATTAGTGTTTTGAAACCCTATTAATATTTATGATTCAAAGGATTTTTTTTTTTTTTGTGGATGTGGGGCGGAATGGAGAGGGAAATAAAGAGAGAGGTGAGAGATAGTGGAAAGGATAAATGAACTGGGAGGGAAATGAGAAGCGATGTGGAGGAGGGAAAGATGAAAATGAAAGGAAAGGAAAGAATGAGAGAGGTGGGAGATCGTGGAAAGGAGAAGGGAGCTGGGAGGGGAGAAGAAATGTAGATGAGAGAAGGATGAAAAGGAAAGGAAAGAGGGGCCAAGATTCGATAGTGGAAGGGAGGAGGAACTGCATGGGAGGGAAAAAGAGAAGAGATGTGGAGGAGAGAAAGATGAAAAAGAAAGGATAGAGGTGGGAGATAGTGAAAGGGAGAAGGGAACTGGGAAGGGAAAAGAGAAAAGATGTGTAGGAGGGAAAGATGAGAAGGAAAGGAAGGAAAGAGGAGGAGATAAGGTCAGAGGGATGAAAGGGAAGCCCGCGGAGGATTAGGAAAGAGGAGGATGAAGAAAGGATGTATAGAAGAGGAGGGGAATGTATAAAAGGAGAAAAGGAGTAGAGAGAAAAGATGCAACGTGGAGGAGATGAGGAGAATATAAAAAGGAACTGCATGGAGAAGATGAGAGAATGTATAAAGTGAAGGAGAATGTAGGAGAGAAGAGAAGGACGACGATAATGAAGATGACAATGAAAAGAGGAAGGAGAAGAAGAAAGGAGATGGTAATCGATCCCTTCCTAGTTTGGCTGCTGTCTTTTACTTTTTTTTTTTACATTATATAATTATTTAAGTCTTTTCCCTCATTATTTCTTGCTAATGCCGTCCCCCCATATTTTATCCCCTTCTCCTCATTATTATTATTATTATTATTATTATTATTATTATTATTATTATTATTATTATTATTATTATTATTATTATTATTATTATTATTATTATTATTATTATTATTATTATTATTATTATTATTATTATTATTATTATTATTATTATTATTATTATTATTATTATTATTATTATTATTATCAATTATTATTATTATTATTATTATTATTATTATTATTATTATCATTATTATTATTATTATTATTATTATTATTATTATTATTATTATTATTATTATTATTATTATTATTATTATTATTATTATTATTATTATTATTATTATTATTATTATTATTATTATTATTATTATTATTATATTATTATTATTATTATTATTATTATTATTATTATTATTATTATTATTATTATTATTATTTTTTTTTTTTTTTTTTTTTTTTTTTAGCCCTTCCTCCCTTCGTTTTTTTTTTTTTTTTTTTGTCCTCTTGTAAAGAAGTAAGTCTTATGAATTTTTTTTGGGCCTCGTAAGCTCCAATGGATTGTTGATGGATATTGTGGCACCTTATCAATCCTGTGGCACTTTTGGAATTGGGAGCTTGTGTTTTAGTTTGTGAGCAACGAGTACCATAATGATTAGAGTGATATTAAAACAACAACAACAACAATACACACA
>JAWZYT010003308.1:0-70506 GCA_034508575.1 Petrolisthes manimaculis
GTTTGCTTAGGTGTATATGTATAAATAGATAGATAGATATACCTTATGTATATTCTTTCCGTCTCTCACTCTCTCTCTACATACATACACACACACACTCGCACACCTCATCACACACACACACACACACACACACACACACACACACACACACACACACACACACACACACACACACACACACACACACACACACACACACACACACTTAACTAAACCAGCAAATTTCACGCGTGTCCAAGTCTGTGACCAGGCGACACTCCCAACAATTGATATTAAATGACAGGTGGTGGATGGGAAGGGAGGAGGGGAGGGGGGAAGGGGGCGAGGGGGGTAGGAGAGGTGGAGGGAGAAGTGGTAGGAGGAGGGAGGTGGAGGGAGAAGGGGGGGAGAGGTTGAGATGGAGGAGGGAGAGGTAAAGGAAAAGGAAGAGGAGGAGGAGGAAGAGGAGGTGGTGGGGTATGGAAGAAGAAGGGAGAGGTTGAGAAGGAGTAGAGGAAGTGGTTGAAGAGGAGGAGGGAGAAGGGTGAAGAAAGGGGGAGAGGTTGAGAAGGAGTAGAGGAAGTGGTTGAGAAGGAGGAGGAGGAGAGAGAGGAGGAGGAAGATGGAGTAGGGAAAAGGAGGGATTGGTAGAAGGGGGAGTGAAGAGGAGGGAGTAAAAGTGGTGATAGAGAAGTTGGAGTCGTGGGGAGGGAGGGGGGGAGGGGTTATAATAGTGGAGGGAAGAAGGGGGGCAAGAAGGTGAGGTGGGAAGGGGATGTAGGAATAAGGGAGGTGGGGGTTGGGTGGGGGTTGAGAACTGATGAGGTGGGAGGATAGGTGTACACAGTAGGTAAGGGGTGGGGGAAGGTGGTGTGGGGGGGTGTTTGATGATGGGGGTGGGGAGGGGGGTGCGGTAAATACAGATATAAGCGACGTGTGACTGTCATCTCACACGACACGCCTCAGGGGTAGTGGTAGTGGTAGTTGTGATGGTAGTAGTGGTAGTGGTGGTGGTAGTAGTGGTAGTGGTAGTGGTAGTAGTGGTGGTAGTGGTGATAGTGGTAGTGGTAGTAGTGGTTATAGAAAATCAGGGAGTGGAGCCAACTGTAAACGTCTATAATTTGCTACTGAAAATAATGTAGTACAGTCACGAGCACTAATATATATACAGCTTAGGTTGAGTTTGAATGCAGGATATGTATGTGTGTGTGTGTGTGTGTGTGTGTGTGTGTGTGTCGTTCGTCTCTGGTCAGGGATTACGTATCACGACTGTACACTCTCCTCCACTCCCCTCTTTCACCAGTTCAGCGTTGCCAACGTATACACCCGGCATCGTGTGAGCTACCAGTTCCGAGTCTCGCATCCGAAACACCTGCCATCAACCCTTACTCTTACTGGCAGGTGTTTCGGATGCATGAGTCGGAATTGGTAGCTCGCTGAACTGGTGAAAGCGGGAGTGAGTGGAGGAGACTGTACGTAAGAGCAGGATGTCTCACAAGTCCAAGTGCATCATATAATATACGGAACAAACGGACCGACCCTATGTTCTAAGCTACATAGCCAACATGGGACCACACTCTGGATAGTTTCATGTGCAATTTTCTTGGACATGTGCCTGTAAAAGTGCACATCATCATCATCATCATCATCATCTGTCTTTCATGTAACACACACACACACACACACACACATTACGGTCTATAACATAACAGAAGACCCTCAGCCATCTTGAATTGTATTTGAGTGCTCTTTTGTGTGTGTGTGTGTGTGTGTGTGTGTGTGTGTGTTATATTGGCGAAAATGCAGCAACTCCCTTCAATGTAATATTACCTTAGATTTTAAACATTCCAGTGTAGTTTATAAGTTGCAGAGAAATAATTGCCTCATTGAGTAAATTTTCGTTAACCTTAATTAAGGGGCCGGTTAGTATTACACTTTTGGTAGACTGGAGCACCTTGATTCCTCCAAAGTATGCCGATGAACAGGACCAAATGAACAAAACTAATGGTGTCCTGTTGCCTGGAATAGTTTGGAGGAAGCATACAGTTACTAAAAATATAACAACACTATTATCCCCTTAATAAAATATACGGGGCCTGTATAAATAAGATAGTCATCTAATGGAACAGAAATAAAGCAATAGACATCTCGAAGCTCCACATTCATCCATTATCTACAGCAGAGCGAAGCATGAGAAGCCACTAACACCTCGCTCGAAGCCTCACTCAGTATGAAATGAAGACAAGAGGTTTGATTATTTTCCCTCGCCCTCAGCTGACCAGAGAGAGGCAAGGTTCCAATAATGTTTGTACTCGAAGGATTCATTGATATTTCTCTATCGTTCTTAATAATTGACGATTATATTATCACCCGCATATATTAACAATTATATAGTAATTATTAACCACCGTTTTGTAATGTATGATCCTATTTCAATGTAGTTTAGATGATTTCGTTGTTTAGGATTAATTGCCAACTAGTTACCCTCTGTTCACTCAGTCACTCGCTCACGCCATCACTGACTCCAGTTAAAAGTGTAGTTGTCTGATTTCTGCGTGATACGTGTTGTATTAATTAAGCTGTGTGTATCCATCCCCTCAAGACAACACTCACATACACCACACAATACACACTTGCACTTCTCCACATACAACTCACACGTACACTTGTCCACATACACCACACAACACACACATACACTTCTCCACATACACCTTCGTACACCTACTCAACAACAGTTATTTCATCGCCGATAAGCGTTAACTAAACCCCACTAACCAACCAACCAATCAACCATCCCTTCAAGCTACACAGTCACTTCACCGTAGCCTAAAAAAACATCACCACGTCCGTTGTCATCGTCGCGGAGTTACCCAAGTGTTTCTATATGATTGTGTGGCCATATTCTTTAAGATTTTCGTTTAAGCAGCAGTGGGACGTGGTAAACTTGCAGTGCGGCTCAACCAAAGGTAAGTACAGTATTATTCTCGGTTGAATTTTTGTTTGGTTTCCACATTTATTTACTGTTGTGTTTTCGTTGTGCAGTCTATTTTATTTGGAAGGTTTACAATTTATTGCAGGAAAAATTAGCCCTCTAATCTTCATTTTTATTATAATTTATCACGATTATTTTCGTTTCTGTGTTGTTTACAGAATATGATGGTCTCTATAAATTATATTATTATCTGATCACGTTACTTGCTATCTACATTTAAGATGGTTATATATTACATTGTATTTGTTGATAAATCTGGAACAAATGATTCCTCTAAACTATTCCAATCAACAGGGCACCTTTACATTATTATATATATATTCACTGGTCCTGTTTCCTGACATACTTTGGAGGGATAAATTTACTTCAATGTACCAAGAGTGTATAACCCCCTTAATTAAGGGACCCTGTATCGTGTATGAAAGATGGTGGCTTCTGATTCCTCCAGAGTGCACTATGCCACCGTAACAAGCTCCTTCCATATAGGTGGTGTTTCGTGGCTGTATTTGAAGGATTCTTTTATCTCCAATTTTCTGACTACATCACAGGGTCCCGTTAACACGCATGTTCTATAAACTTTTCCTAGCAATGAGACAAAGGAGAAGCCTAGCAAAGGAGCCCCACTGTTTGATCCTTCATATTACCCAGACACAGAAGGCAAAATTAAATTAATGTCCACCCCGGGCCTCACCACCTAAGCAATTCCACCCATTGACTACTACTATCACGACCTTCCCTTACATTCCACCTGACCACCTCTCCACCTTCCCTTTCCCCGAGACTATTACCACCACCTTCCCTTCCCTTCCCTTTAACTACTACCACCACCTAATCTTCCTTTTAAGGGGAGATTTGATTTGGAAGGTTGCTGATTCCTCCAAACTATGCAAGAAAACAGACGCCCTCAATGGGACTATAGTACCGTATGGGATCTGTTTCATGGCATAGTTTGAAAAAAATCAGAGACCTTTCAATTCACCAAAAAGAAATCTTCCCTTAACCACTATATATTACTACCGCATACCCTTCTCTTTAACCACCACTCCACCCCACTCCATACCCACACCACCCCCACCCAAGTCCTCAACACACCACTACAACTAACCTATTCCCTACATCCACCACAACCACATACTACACCCTCACCCCCACGACCCCACTCATTACACCCAACCTCCCCCACCAACCTATTCCTTACACCCACCAGCACCACCCAACCCAACCCCTCACCACCCATACTACACCCCGACCCCCACGACCCACACAATGCATCACACCATTAAGTAAGAACAGTACCTCCAAATTGAGCCTTTCCAGACCCACTTACATTTTTTCCACGGGTTCCAGCACTGTTTAGAATGTAGGTTATGGCCTTTCCAGACATCAGGCATGAAGTAATGTGTTGAAATGTCGATAATTAGAGGCAGGTTTCGCGCCAGGCACACAGTAAAAAAGGCAGATATATATCCCAGGTAATCCTGATGTGAAGTTGGTGAGGGAGGTAGATGAGGCTAGTTGGTGGGTGAGGTTAGTCGGTGGGTGAGGTTAGTCGGTGGGTGAGGTTAGTCGGTGGGTGAGGTTAGTTGGTGGGTGAGATGGGTGAGGTCTGGTGCTCCTACTATAAACTATCCAACAAATCTTTTTCTTTGATGTGACGTCAGAGGTACAGTAAGTAGTTCAGTCTAGACAAATTCCACACTATTATTTTTTCAATTGGTTCCACATTACAATCATAAACATACTCTTCACTACATATGGCACAGTTTGAATTGTACGAGATTATATATTCACATTACTCCATTCTATGCTGACGATACTTTAGTTTGCCATAATATTCTCACATTTTCTTTGGTGCTACAATATAAACGAGTACAAGATATATATCAGTAAATATTTGTAGATGTAGGTCAAGTGTGTTATTTTGTTATGTAATTCAGTACAGATTACGTAGGTCCTACTTATTATTATCAACTATGGTGAATAGATGTGTTGTCCCACTAACTACATTTGTCTTAGCAATATTATTCAGCTGTAAACTCTCTCTCTCTCTCTCTCTCTCTCTCTCTCTCTCTCTCTCTCTCTCTCTCTCTCTCTCTCTCTCATGATTAATTAAGTATGTAATACACTTTTGATACATTGGATATCCTTGATTCCTCCAAAGTATGTCAGGAAACAGGACAAATGAATAAATGTATTGGTATTCTGTTGCTTGAAATGGTTTGTCGGAATCTATCGCTCCATATATACCACCACCACCAACACTGTACTATACATACATACATACATACATATACCCCCTTAACCCCTCCCCCAATTTACCAACTGTAGAATCTCACTTTAAAACCCCCCTTGAACCCCCCCCTTCCAAGTGTTCGTAAAGTAACCAATTCGTTCCTGATTTAGGGTGGCAAGTGTCGCCCGGCAAGGCACCAATTCCAGGGTGTAGCCGGGAAGTGTAATTGATAGTGTGTGTGTGTGTGTGTGTGTGTGTGTGTGTGTGTGTGTGTGTGTGTGTGTGTGTGTGTAAGACAGTGACACGCAACCAACCTACCTATCCCCTCTTCCTACCTACATACCCCCTCTTCCTACCTACATACCCCCTCTTCCTACCTACATACCCCCTCTTCCTACCTACTCCCCCTCTTCCTACCTACCTACCCCTTCTTCCTACCACTTACCTACCCCCCTATTCCTACCACTTACCTACCCCCCTCTTCCTACCACTAACCTATCCCCTCTTCCTCCCTCCCTCTTACCTCCCTCCTTCAAGGTAATGACATCACTAAATATTCGGGTGCCTCTCATTACATTGCGGCCAGTGCCTCCTATCTTTCTCCTCCTCCTCCTCCTCCTCCACCTCTTCTTTTTTTATTCTTCTTTTTCTCTTCCTCCTCGCATTTTTCCTGGCAATAACATGACTTTCCCTCCTCTGATCTACTTCGTCTCTCTCTCTCTCTCTCTCTCTCTCTCTCTCTCTCTCTCTCTCTCTCTCTCTCTCTCTCTCTCTCTCTCTCTCTCTCTCTCCTTTATCCTCGTATCATCTCCACTATTCTTCTTATCACTGCATTTCCTCACCATCTTCCCTATAGTGTCAATTTTCAGTCCATTAATTTTTCTGATATTATAATATTCTCTCACTGTCTATGTAAAACCGTGCATGGGCATTTATACTTGTGTAATGGTTATGATATTTTTTGGAGGAATCAAGGTGCTCCAATGTTTGGGTCCCAAAAGCGATCTGTACATGCATACTGAGTGCTGGAATACATCCCCAATACTGTACAGGCCCAAAACAAGCAGTACACCGGTATTTTAGGTGCCCAAAGTCGATTATGTGCATTCATCTTCTGTACTTGTTTATATCCTAATGACAGGTATGGTGGGGTGTGTGGATGACAGGTATGGTGAGGTATGTTGGGCGTATAAAGAAGAATTAATGATAATAGGGGAGGTATGGATGGAGATGTACAGTCCTAGTCAAAAGTTCTGTCGTCACTAGACTATCTAATGGTGAAATTTGTACTCCATAATATAATAATGGTGTCGTGAATAAAATAAAAATGCGTTTACGAATCCACTCATATTTAAACTGGTGACTTCATCTGACTCACGACTCGTTTCTAAGTGTACAGTCACGTGTCGTAATAAGTATCCTCGTCTGCTTCGAACCCTGTGATCGTATAGGAGAGACTTGGTGGCTTCTGATTCCTCCTGACTATGCTGAGAAACAAGCTCCTTCAATATAGGTGGTGTTTCGTGGCAATATTTGAAGGACTTCCTAACCTCTAATTATCTGACTACATCACGGTACATACATACATAACTTTTGTGGGTGTCTGTAGAGGGAGAAGAATACAGGGACAGTAAGGTAAGGGAAAGGGAAAAGGGAGAAGAGTACATGGACAGTAAGGTAAGGGAAGGGTAATTGGGAGAAGAGTACAGGAAGGGTAAGGGAAGAGGAAGGTAAGAGGGAGAAGAGTACATGGACAGTAAGGTAAGGGAAGGGTAAGAGGGAGAAGAGTACATGGACAGTAAGGTAAGGGAAGGGTAAGAGGGAGAAGAGTACATGGACAGTAAGGTAAGGGAAGGGTAAGAGGGAGAAGAGTACATGGACAGTAAGGTAAGGGAAGGGTCTATATATCATGATGGGTGGGAGAGAGGGAGGGCGGGGGCAGCGTTGTGGGATGGGCGTCGAGGTGATGTATCAGGACAGACAGGTAGGTTGGGCAGACAGGCAGGCAGGCGGACAGTTTGTAGGCAGTAGGTGGGTGGGTATATGTAGGTATATGACTTCAGGCAGTGAGGGGTGGACCAGCAGGCAGACAGACAGACAGACCGAAAGACCGACAGACAGACAGAGAGACATACAAGCAGGCAGATAGACAGACAGACAGAGAGGGTTGTGTATAGGTAGGCAGACAAAGAGAGAGGATCAGGTAGGCAGACAGGCAGACAAAGGGGGTAGAATAGGTAGGTAGACAGTGGTCGGTTGTGGGCATATATACATACAGTTCTTTACCTCTATTTTAAAAGAGCACTAAACTCAAAATTGGATTGCACAAGTAAACATTTCGATGGCTCGTAAGTAGAGTCAGGGGATTAATTCCGTCGGTGTGAAATGACAGAAGTGGCCAAGAACTCTCATGTTTGTCGTCTCTCCTATTAGCCTTCACATTCTCATTATAATTATGTTCACTGTGTATTATGGGAATAGAAAACATGATGTCTATGACGATGTTTACAATATATACCCTCATTATCATGTGTACATACATACATTGGGATCTGTACAGGATTCATGCACATAGTATAATAATAATAATAATAATAATAATAATAATAAATAAATAAATTACAGTATAACCTGCATAGTCTATAGTCTTGTCGTGTTGTGACCGATGAATAAATGTAACTCTTGTATCATTATGAAAGCTTCGTTTGATAGATTGAGGATTATGCCACATGTTTAGTCTGTCACCTTAAGTTATCACCAAACGTCACGACACGACACGAGTCCTCCAAACAAATCAACATA
Source organism: Petrolisthes manimaculis (assembly GCA_034508575.1). Classification (NCBI taxonomy): domain Eukaryota; kingdom Metazoa; phylum Arthropoda; class Malacostraca; order Decapoda; family Porcellanidae; genus Petrolisthes; species Petrolisthes manimaculis. Next base: position 8,013 of record JAWZYT010003308.1, read on the forward strand.
ACAGATTTCCTGTTGGTATACTGCATTGGGTCGTCTGTATTCTTGACATCGTTTGAAGGGATCAATCAGTAGTCTTCTAGTTCACTCAAAACACACCCTCAAGACGTTGGCCAAAATATCGGGGTAAAATGTCAGAATCGTATCGAGTGGACAAAACACAGGATTAAAATACTGGACAGGTAGAAAGAATACGGGACGAATTGTCAAAAATATCGACTGGGCTCCACGGCACAACATAAAATCGGAGGTGGAGAGCGAGGCAGGCAGGCAGGCAGGCAGCGTCTGGGATGGACCAACCAAACACCGTCTTCTCGCTACATAAATCAACCAAATGTGAGAGTTCTGACGCGTCTAGCTAGGGCGGCCAGTGATTAATTATTATTTACGGCAAGTGGTGCTGGAAAATTGAAACCGATGGAGGAGATAGATGCGCTTTAAACCCCGGCGAGATGCCCTCGAACCAACCCTCTTCTTGGCCCACGTGAGTTATGTGGAGTGGCTGACTGGCTGGTTGATTGGCTGTCTTGTTGGCTGACTGGCTGACTGGCTGGTTGGCTGGCTGGCTGGCTGTCTTGTTGGCTGACTGGCTGACTGGGTGACTGGCTGGTTGGCTGGCTGGCTGTCTTGTTGGCTGACTGGATGTTCTACTTTTGTGTTAAGGGTAAATTTTGTACGTAAATTTAAAGGCAATTGTTTCCTCCTAACTATGTCGGAAAATAAACAAATGACCAAAATGAAATGGTAGTAATAGGGAATCTGTTTCGTGGCAATAGTTTGGAGGAATTGGAGACCTTCTAATTCAACAACAACAAAATTTCATCCTTATGATCTCACACATCACACAAATTGTATGGTGTCTGTCTGTCTCTGTCTGTCTGTCTGTCTGTCTGTCTGTCTGTGTCTGTCTGTCTGTCTGTCTGTGTCTGTCTGTGTCTGTCTCTGTCTGTCTGTCTGTCTGTCTGTCTGTCTGTCTGTCTGTCTGTCTGTCTGTCTGTCTGTCTGTCACACAAACAGTACAATATATCACCCACTAAACCTATTTCATTTCAATGCTTAGAAAGGATTGATTGACAGTTCATTCTTTGTACTTGTTTTTATTGTTTTGATCTATGGTATTTCCTATGTTTATCTTCTCCACCGTCATATTATTATTATTATTATTTAGTTTTCAAACCTTTACACTCATCGTCACATTCTCTCTTAATTTTTCATGCATACGGACCTTAGTACAATAGGATCACGTTATTTTTCCCAAGCTAAAATAAGGTAATTGAAATTGTCATATTATTTGTCCAAAGCTAAAATAACTAGTCCATCATATTTGTATTTTTCTAAAGCTAAAATATCAGAACGATCACATTATTACTTTTTCCAAGCTAAAATAACTAGACAATCACATATATTATATTTTCCCAAAGCTAAGATAACTAACTAGACGATTACATATACAATTTTCCCCAGCTAACATAACTGGAGGATATTATTATTTCCTCAAGCTAAAATATCTGAACGATCATAATATTACTTTTTCCAAGCTAAAATAACTGAATTGTCACATATAGCCTATATTTTCCCAAGCTAATAACTTAACTGGATTATAACGTAGTTATTCCCTCCAGCTAAAATACCTGAACTATCACACACACACACACATATCATTCCCTTGCTAAAATACCTGAACGATCACACACACACACACACACACACACACACACACACACACACACACACACACACACACCTATATTTTCCCCATGCTAAAATAACTGCATGGCAAAGGAACGAGTCATACCTACAACTAACTAACTAATAATAGCTCCTTAATTTTTCTCACAATGTAATTTTATCTTTGCACACGGCGAGGTGGTGAAGCGGTAAATTGTCTGCATACATCCTCAATTACATTATCTGGAGTGGAGATTCTAGTAATGGTAAATTGAAGGGCTACCCATTCCTCCAAACTGGGACACGAAACGACACGCAGAAAAAAACCCTCCTACTTCTCTTCTCACATCTGTTACATTGAGGTGGTCTATTTTGTAGCATAGTTTGGAGGAATCATTATCCCTTCAGTTTGTTCTGATTCCTCCTGACACAAAACAAGCTGTATTCCTATAAGTGGTGGTGTTTCGTGGCAATATTTGAAGGACTCATATACCTCCAATTTTCTGACTACATCACAGGGTACTTAAGAGGCCCCCCGTGATGTAGTCAGAAAATCGGAGGTTAGCGAATCCATCAAAAATTGCCACGAAACACCACCTACATTAATATTCAAGAGGTGCTCGTTTCGTGGCCTAGTGAGGAGGAATCAGAAGCCACCAAGTCTGACACACGATCACCGGGTCTCTTAAACCTCCCCAATTACAACATCTGGAGGCACTGTGTTTAACTTGTAACCGTCATCACAATTTCACGCCTGGACGGAGCTGGAGGTCGGGGGAGGAACCAATAATCAACCTTAGTCTTGGCTGGTTGGGAAATGGGGTTGCCAGTTCAGCATAAAATAGCAATAATTTCCCGACGTCGAGGTTGTGAATAATCATAATAATTGTATTAATAATAATAATAATAGTAATAATAGTAATAATAATAATAGTAATAATAGTAATAATAATAATAATAATAATAATAACAATAATAATAATAGTAATAATAATAATAACAATAATAACAATAGTAATAATAATAATAACAATAGTAATAATAATAATAACAATAGTAATAATAATAATAACAATAGTAATAATAATAATAACAATAGTAATAATAATAATAACAATAATAATAACAATAATAATAATAATACCGATAATTGTTTGCGATGATATTTTAACCTTTTTTATTTATATTGGACAACTGGGATGGATTGTGGTTATTATTGTTTTCTGTCACTTACGGAAACCAATCATCGCTATGCAGTCATATATTTACCCACAACCTAGATTAACTTAACCCAACCAACCTAAACCTAACCTCACCTCACCTCACCTCACCTCACCTCACCTCACCTCACCTCACAAACACTAGATATTATTAATTCAGTGCCCCGTTGGAATTGTACTAAGTTGGCAACAGTGGTGATGTTTGGTTCCAATTAGTGTCATTATAGCACTGATACCCCACACTTCACTCTTAACTATATCCCCATCATTTGTGGCTACGAGTATCTGGCTGCTCTATGTGTTGGACTATGTGTATGTATGTATGTGTGTGTGTGTGTGTGTGTGTGAGGGGTATACAGTATATGTATTTGTGTGTGTGTGTGTGTGTGTGTGTGTGTGTGTGTGTGTGTGTGTGTGTGTGTGTGTGTGTGTGTGTGTGTGAGGAGTATACAGTATATGTATTTGTGTGTGTGTATGTGTGGATATGTAATGTATGTATATGTGTATACCTGTATGTATGTGTTTACAATTACAGTACTACAAATATTTTCTTTTGTGATATTATAACAAAATAGTATTACTATTCTTCTGTCAAGTAAATAATGATAAAAATAACAATTATTGGAATGACAATAGGCTGATGCACTTGTGTTTATTTCGAGCAGACACATTTTAAGAAGTCAATTTTCATTCCATCACATCAAAATAAAAAGTTAATAAAAATTGTATGTATCGAGTATTACACTGTATACAAGATGGTCAGACGATAAATATTAAGGGACCTTGTGGTGTTGTCAGAAAATTGGAGATAAAAGAGTCCTTCAAATATTGCCACGAAACACCACCTATGTGGAAGGAGTTTGTTTCGTGGCATGGTTAGAAAGAATCAGAAGCCTCCAATTTTCATACACGATCACAGGGTCCTTCAATAAAATAAAAGCTTAAGTTTGTGATGGTGAATAACGCGACCCCAGACTCCCTTTCGTTAGAACCTTAAGACAAGGACACGAAAATTACCACACTCATTGTAAACTACTCTAGATCCTATACAATACCGGTATAGTACAAAGTAGTCGGCCAATATACCAAAAAAAAAAAAAAAAAAAAATATATATATACAAAATAATATTATGTATACTGTATATATATTTTGTATATATAGATAACAAACCTTAATTCCTCATAGATTTCTCAGTACTGTACCACCTTTACCCTCAGGTCCTCCAGGCAAGACAATCAACACTCACACTGTTCATCTCATTTGATCTTTACATATTCAGATTTGGTATACTGTACTGTAGATATAATATGGACTCGGGTTTCTGGTGCAAAGTATATATATAACCCATGGTGCAATTTGCCTCAAGAGTGTGTGTGTGTGTGTGTGTGTGTGTGTGTGTGTGTGTGTGGGGTTACTGGCTGATTCACCTGCTTTTTTTTTTTTTTCATCCCGAACTAAACTCCTCCATGCATTGTACCACTGCTGTTAATTTAATTTGACGTATTTACGTGTTTGAAAGCGGTTGCCAGTACAGCATACATTCAATACTGAGTGTAAATTCCTGGTGCTATGAGTAGGCTATTTCTTTTTGGAACTAAATTGAAGTGAAGGAGGAAAATGTGGTAAATGGGAAGAGCTTTTCTCTCATCTTCGTCACTATATGATAGAGGGAGAGGAAAGGGACAGAGTAAGAGAGATGGAATGTTGTAAAATAAACAATAGGGACAGAGAAACAGAGATAATATATTGTAGTGTAAGTTATAGGAACATGGAGAGATAAAATATCGTAGAATTTGTAACAGTGACTAATAGTGACATAATTACTCTATTTATACATTTCTTTCATTGCTTCTTCCATAGCTGCTCTCTCTTCACCCACCCGCCCATTCCCTCATTCTTTTCATTATCTTCATTTTTCACATCTATTCCTCCAGCTTCGTCCCCTCCTTCTACTTCACTTGCCTCTTCTCTCACACTTTTCCATTCCTCCTACTCCTCCTGTTTCTTTATCTCTTCCCACAGACACTTCTACGCCACTCCCTTTTCTACCCCACTTCTACCTCCTCCACTTCCAACCCCTCCTCTTCCTATCCTTCCCTCCCTCTTCTTCTTATTCCTCCTCCTCATCATCATCATAATTTTATTTCTAATCTCCTCTTCATCCTCCCCTTCCATATCCTCCAATCCCCTCCATACTTTCTCCACCACCACTTCCACACTCAACCCCCTCAACCCCCTCTTACCACCAGTCCCCCTAGCTAGCTCCTTCTTCTATCTCCTGTCAGCCAGCCAGCCAGCCAACGTCACATGCCCACAATTTGGCTTTATTGGGAAATGGTCACTGGTGGATGCTGGAGTGTGATTCAGGGTGATGAGGCGGGCCCTTCATAACTCCCCTAATACCAGTCATCCAACTCGTAATTTCCAAGGCTGCGATATCGGTGTGCGGGGCTCGACTCGGGTGTAGTGGGGGATTGGGAGGTTATAAGTGCGTCTGGTGTTGCCGTAATGACTTAACAACACAGACACCGCGGCCCGCTCATCCTCAACCGATATTTAATGTAGATAAAGGACGAGAGTGAGTGCTGGCTGGCTGGTAGGTTGGTTGGTGGGTTGGTTGGTGGGTGGATGTGTTGGTGGGTTGGTGGGTTGGTTGGTGGGTGGATGTGTTGGTTGGTTGGTTGGTGGGTGGGTATGTTGGTTTGAAGGGAAAGGTTGGTGAGTTTGTTGGTTGGTTGGTGAATGTGTTGGTTTGGAGGGAGGGTTGGTGTTTTTTTTGGGTGGTTGGGTTGGTTGGTTGGAATAGATAATCAAAACAAACTGACTGAAGAGAAGGAACTCCTGACTAACCAAGAATTTAATTATGACAGGTGCTATAAGTGACAGGTGTGCATGGAGGAGGACAAATGATGGAGGTGACAGGTGTGTATGGTGGAGGACAAATGATGGAGGTGACAGGTGTGTATGGTGGAGGACAAATGATGAAGGTGACAGGTGTGTATGGTGGAGGACAAATGATGGAGGTGACAGGTGTGTATGGTGGAGGACAAATGATGGAGGTGACAGGTGTGTATGGTGGAGGACAAATGATGGAGGTGACAGGTGTGTATGGTGGAGGACAAATGATGAAGGTGACAGGTGTGGAGGACAAATTGATGATAATATACAGTAGGTGACAGGTGTGGAATGCTCCTCCTCAACATCTGTCTGATTGTAACACACACACAGACACACATACACATACAAAGACATACACACTCACGCATTACCACATTCCTCTCAATGCATGTCCATCTCTCTCCACAAGCCCCCGTAGGTGGATATTGCCAATAGTAATGTGGATAATACTTCAAGGGTTTTAGCGCCCCTTCGGCCACAGCCATTGGCTTTCAGTTCAACTGTCCCTCTTTTCTTTTTATTTCCTTCCTGCTTGCTGGAATGGAAAATGAGGTAATTATTCTGGAAGTACTGCAATGAATGATATACCAAGTGGTTCGATGATTACAAAATGACAAATCTCATATTAATAATAATAATAATAATAATAATAATAATAAATATAATAAATATAATAAATATAATAATAATAATAATAATAATAAATATAATAATAAATATAATAATAATAAATATAATAATAATAATAATAATAATAATAAAAAATCTAATAAAAATAATGTATTGCAGTTACGTAGTCTTACATTTTCTGTATGTTGTAAACTCTCGAAAACAACAAAAACAGTGTGTGTGCGTGTGTGTACGAATTCTTGTGGGCAATAATAGTGGTGGTAATAATTATGCTGCATGTGTATCGGTTGGTGGTTTCTCAGCTGTTGTTCCCAAGGCTGCATACATTAGTTACACTCGTTGGATAAAAGTGGCTTGGTAATGAGTGAGATAAAAGTGGCTTGGTAGTGAGTGAGATAAAAGTGGCTTGGTAGTGAGTGAGATAAAAGTGGCTTGGTAATGAGTGAGATAAAAGTGGCTTGGTAATGAGTGAGATAAAAGTGGCTTAGTAGTGAGTGAGATAAAAGTGGCTTGGTAGTGAGTGAGATAAAAGTGGCTTGGTAGTGAGTGAGATAAAAGTGGCTTGGTAATGAGTGAGATAAAAGTGGCTTGGTAATGAGTGAGATAAAAGTGGCTTAGTAGTGAGTGAGATAAAAGTGGCTTAGTAGTGAGTGAGATAAAAGTGGCTTAGTAGTGAGTGAGATAAAAGTGGCTTGATAGTGAGATAATGTATAATATAAGAAACGCCTCGGGTAAATCAAAGAGGGACTAATCTTTTATATTGGTAAATTGGAGAGTTGTGGATTACTCTTAAAATGTGCTACAAAACAGGTCTCTTATTTTAGTTAGTCGTCCACTGAGGAGGAAATGAGCACAGGTAAATACAGCAGGCGTGGCTGTATTTGTTTATAGCTTGGAAATGAGGAGTAGTAGAGAAGAGAATGGAGGTGGAGATGTTAAAAGCAGAATGATGTGTATTACTAGTTGGAAGAGGAAGATGAACAGGAAGAAGAACAGGAAGAAGAACAGAACAGAAGAAGGTGAATGTGAAGAGAGTCAGGATGGAAATACAAGTGGTGGTGGTGGGATGCGAGTAAAATGGGAGATTATTGGTTAGAGAGTGATTGCGTATAGTACATGCATGAAGGGGTTAAAAGTATACATTTGGTACATTGGAGCTCCTTGATTCCTCTAATGTATGCCAGGAAACAGGAGCAGATTGACAAAAATAATGGTGTCCTGTTGCTTGGAACCTTTTTGGAGGAATCAGTTGCTCCAGATTTACCAACACTCTATAATACTACATCCTTACCCACTTAACCAACACTAATTTCTCGACGAAGTTTGATATTAGAGTTTTTGCTAATGATAGTGAATGAATCCTTAAGTATACGGCAATATCATTTCGATTTATCTTTTATTTTGTGTGTGTCAAGTTAAAGATATTGCACGATGAAAACAGGAACACACAACAAATTAATATATGTGAGAATCTTCATGTCCATTCGGTTGTGTGTGTGTGTGTGTGTGTGTGTGTGTGTGTGTGTGTGTGTGTGTGTGTGTGTGTGTGTGTGTGTGTGTGTGTGTGTGTGTGTGTGAAGTTAAAAAATGTCACGATGATAACAAGAAACCAGAAAATAATACATGTAGGGATTTGTATAACTATTCGTTTGTTTTATTTTTTTTTTCGTGGGAACAGTTTTAATGTCTTTATCTTGAGTGACGACCCCAACAAGAGTGTCACTGATTGGTTGGTTGGTTGTTTGTTAGGGCTGAACTCCTATCGACTTTGTTAGGGTCATTAAGACGATGAAATTGTTGAGTGAGTGTACGGAGGTGTATGTGGAGAAGTGTGTATGTGTGTTGTGTATGTGAAGTGTACGTGTGTGTTGTGTGGTGTAATTGGAAAAGTGTATGTGTGGTGTGTGTGGAAAAGTGTATGTGTGTTGTGTGGTGTATGTGAAAAGTGTTGTGTGGAATATGTGCAGAGAAAGAAGTGTACGTTACGTGTGTTGTGTGGTGTATGTGAGTGTCGTCTACCTTGTCACCGAACCGAAAGAAATGGGAAGACACCAAGCGAAGGGAGGTGGTCGTGTTTCCTTACTCCTATACTGTCAACTTGTGCTACTCATTAGTGTATCTATACCTCGGTCTCTTATCATCTTTTCCCCGCCACATGATTACGTTGTGACATATTTACAGCGTTCGGTCACAGTTTATCATTTTTTCTTCATAAATTGCCAACAGCTGGGAATTCTGGCCCGGCAGGTGTTATACAGAGGGAAGGTGAGGACAGAGGAGTAAGAGAAAGGAAAAGGAAGGGGAAGACAAAGGGGAATAAAGGGAGGGGGCGTCGACAGGGGAGAGTTTAAGATGAGGAAAGGGGGACAGAAGATTAAGAGAGGAAGGAAGGAAAGAGGAGTTATTGATAAGAAAGAAAGGGAATAGGAGATATAGATGAGGAAGGAAGTGAAGAGGAGTTAAAGACAAGGAAGGAAGTAAGGGAAGGGGATTAAAAGATGAGGAATGGGAGTAGGGGGAGGGTCGAAAGCAGGGGAATATAAGGGAAAGAGGGAAGAGAAATAAAATAAACAGAACACAGTCATTCCTCAAAGGTGCTGAGCAAGGGTATGGCCTCTAATCTCTCTCTCTCTCTCTCTCTCTCTCTCTCTCTCTCTCTCTCTCTCTCTCTCTCTCTCTCTCTCATAATCCAACTGCACAATTTCGTTGCCTTAAGGGACCCCGTGATGCAGTCAGATCGAGAATTGGAGGTTAGTGAGGAATTGAAACACTGCCATTGAAACACTGTCAGGAGGAATCAGAAACCACCAGGTCTCATACACGATCACAGGGTCCTTAACACCTAACTTCCCACTACTACCACGACCACTACCACTACCACACTACCACCACCACCACCACTACCACACTACCACTGCTACTACTCTTGTCATACCAACCACAAACAGACCACCTTCACCCCAACTATAGTATACTATGATATTAAACAGAACACCTACTCACATACTCAGGTACTCTCATACTCCTCTCCTCTCTTCGTCTCTCCTCTCCTCCTCCTCCTCCTCCTCCTCCTCCTCCTCCTCCTCCTCCTCCTCCTCTTCCATTTCCTGTTGGCATAGAAAAATCAGTACCCCCCACCACCCACTAATATATATAGAGAGAGAGAGGAAAAAAAACAACCTCTTCTTTTAACATCTCTATATCTCACACCATACCCATAATAATTCTCCTGTGCTCATTTTGCTTATCTTAATGTCTCATCATCAGTGTGTTGCTCAAACCTATTAATTTCCCTTGTCCCATTCCCTCCTGCCCTCCCATCTTGTGTCCTCATTATCGCCTACTTATATACCCATTACTGAAGTACCCATTACTTATATACCCATTACTGAAGTACCAGCATCTCTTCTTCTATTTTTATGTTTTGTCCTTTTCCTTTTATCTATTTTTTTTTATGTTTTGTCCTTCTGTTTTTATCTATTTTTTTTTTTAATATATCATTGTCCTACACTAGGTACTCTTCCCTCTTCCTCTCAGTCTCGCCTCCAGGATGAAAACCAAACCAAAACCAAAAAAAAAAAAAAAAAAAAATTGCAGTCTATACCTACCAATTCAGTTTCCATTAATCTCACACCTCGCCTCACCTCTTCCCCTCCCTCCCCCCTCTTCCCCCCCCCCCCTTCCCCCTCAAAGATAACTGGTACATCTCTATATTCCAGTGGACAAAATTATCACCCACCGTCTTGTTTTCATCTTTATCACACACACCTCACCTCACACTCCCTCCCTTCATCCCTCCCTACCTACCTCCCTACCTACCTGTCCTTTACACCTCTCATCCCCCCCCCCCCCGACACTAATAGTTACAACTCTATCTCAACTCAGTCCCCTTCCCCTCCTCCTCCTCTTCTCTCTTCGTCTCTTCGTCTCTCCTCTCCTCCTCCTCCTCCTCCTCCTCCTTCTTCTTTCTCCTCCTTCTCCTCCTTCTTCCTCTTCTTCTTCCTCTTCCTCCTCTCCTCTTCTCCTCCTCTCTCTCCTCTCCTCTTCTCCTCCTCCACCATTTAGGTTCCTGGAGCAGATAGTACTCACCTCATCAACCTTACACCAAAACGACACAAGACCCAAAATGTCTAATAGTTTCAGACAGCAGCAGATGCCCACGCAAGTTGACTCCACCACCACCACCATCACGACCACTTCTACTATCACTACATCCACTACCACCACCATTCCACTACCACCATTCCACCACCACCATTCCACTACCACCATTCCACCACCACCATTCCACACATGTACACACTACCACCACCAGCTCTACATCTGCCACATCTACCTCCACGATTACTAAAACCACCACTACTTTCACCAATACACCACCATCTCCAGCACCACCACATACACCACCACTACTTTCACCACTACACCACCTCCACCACCACCACCGTTGTTGTCGTTATCTGATCCGGGCTCCTTCATTTTTGTCTCTGTTAATTCCAGTTCATTTGGCCTCGTAATTACTGCTTCATCGGATTTCTCGTCACTGCTTATCGCGATTATTAGTGTTTTTCTTGTGTGTGTGTGCGCGTGTGTGTGAGTGTCTGTGTGTGTGTGTGTGTGTGTTGAGTGCGTGTGTGTGTGTGTGTATATATATATATGTGTGTGTGTGTGTGTGTATGTGACTGTGTGTGGTTTTTTTTAGACATCCGGGAGAGGTGACGTGGGGATGGGTGTACTTTGGTGAGGTATTCTGATATTGGTGGGTTTAAGGTGTGTCTAGCTAGGGTGAGAAGTGGTCATTACAGGCAGGTGGCAGGGAAGGGAAGGTGGCAAGAGGAAGCAGAGAGGAGGGGAAGAAGGATCAAGGAATAAGAGGGGGAAACGGAGGAGAAGAGAGGAAGAAGGAGGGGATAAACATAAAAGGAGAGAGGAAAGGAAGGATCAAGGAATAAGACGTGGAAACGGAGGTGAAGAGAGGAGAGGAAGGGGCGGGAAGAGGGGAAAGAGGAGAGGAAGAGGGGAAGGAGGAGGGGAAAGAGAGAAAGAAGGATCAAATAATTAAGGGGAAAGAAGGAAAGGAAAAGGCAGGGAGGAGGAAATGGGAAAGAGGAAAAAGAGAGAGGGATTGAGTGCGAAGGAAGAAATGGTAGAGAGGAAAGAGAGGGGAGAATAATGATGATGGGGAGGAATGGGAAACGAAAGGAAGATACGATGGAAGGAAAGAGGGGAAGGTGATAAAGAAGGGAAAGTGAAGGGGCTGGAAAGAGAATGAGTGGGAGGAAGGGATAGGAATGAAGGGAAGGGAGAAGAAAATAAACGAGGAGGAGGGGAAGGAAAGGAGATGGGAAAGATCGAGAGGAGGAAGGGAAGAAAAAAGGAAAGAAAGAAAAGTGGGAGGAGGAGGAGGGGAAAAGAAGGAATGGGGAATAAAACGAGAGGAGGAGGGAAAGGAAAGGGAAGGTAAATAAACAGAAGAGGAACAGAATGGGAAGGAAAAGGCAATGAAATGAACGAGAGGAGGAAAAAATGGGAAGGTGATAGTAGGAGGAGGAATAGGAGAAGAAATAAATGAGAAGAAATAAAACGAGAGAAGGAAGAGAAAGAGGAGAGGAAGAGAAAGGACGCAAGAAGAGGAAAAAGGGAAGGAAAGGAAAGGAAGGGAAGGTAAAAGGGAAAGAAAGGAAGGGATGGGAAGGGAAGCATGAGGAGGAGGAATTGAAGGAAAGGGAAGGAAAAGAAGGGAAGCAAGGGAAGGAGGAAGGGAAGGGAAGGGAAGGAAAGGAAAGGAAAGGAGTCACACATTATGACTTCCACCAGAACCCTGCGATTTACAACTGGATGTGTTATTTACTTCAACCATATCTCTCTCTCTCTCTCTCTCTCTCTCTCTCTCTCTCTCTCACATATTTACAACTGGATGTGTTATTTACTTCAACCATCTCTCTCTCTCTCTCTCACACACAAAAAAAAAAAAAAAAAAAAAAAAAAAAAAATGTGAGTGTGTGTGTTTGTGCTTCCCCATCCATCACCACCAATTTCCTCCCTCACCACCATTATTCTCCCTCACCCCTTCCTTCCTTCCTTCCCTTTCTCTCTCCTCTCCCCCTCTCCTCCCTCCCTCCCTCCCTCCACTCCTCGCTGTGATAATAAGGTTTATTTTTAGGGCTCCATTCTTGAGACAGTAAGCCATTTTGTTGGGCTAATCACCGCTTTGTGTGTGTGTGCGTGTGCATGCGTAAATGAATGTGCTCGTTCTTTGTGTGTGTGTGTGTGTGTGTGTGTGTAAATTAATGTGTGTGCGCGCGTGTGTGTGTGTATATATATACGTTTGCGTGCGAGTGTAATATTTTGTGTGTGTGTGTGTGTGTGTGTTTGAAGAAGGGGTAGTAGAGTGAGGGAAGAGAGATGTCACTGTCCCTCCTCTCTTCATCTATCTAAGGGAGGAGAGAGAGAGAGAGAGAGAGAGAGTGAGAGAGTGTGAGAGATGGAGGGATGGAGAGAGAGAGGGATGGAGGGATGGAGAGAGAGAGAGGGAGGGAGAGAGGGGGGGGAGAGGGAGCGGTAGGGGGGGGACCACTGACAGACCAATAAATAAATGATATAAAAGGAACAATTTGTGTGAGAGGCTAGAGGTTGGGGATTGGGGGGAGACGAGTGGGGAGGGGGTAGGGTTGGGAGGGGGTTGGGGAGGGGGTTAGGGGGGGGTCCCATAACATCACGCCAGACTGACTCCTTCCTTCTGAATCGCTGGGCGTGACGGGGCGGGGGGTGGAGTGGTTGGGGGGAGCGGCAGGGGGCGAAGGGGGTGGGGTTGTAGTGTAGGGGGAAACAAGCCCCTTCACTGCGGGATATGCCAACCTTACCCCCCCAACCCCCAACCCCCCTCTCTCCAATCACTCATCTCAATATATTCCTTCTTTTCTTCCTTTATTCCTTCCTTCCTTTTATTCCTTTATTCCTTCCTTTTATTCCTTTATTCCTTCCTTTTATTCCTTTATTCCTTCCTTCCTTTATTCCTTCCTTTATTACTTCCTTCCTTTATTCCTTCCTTTATTCCTTCCTTCTTTCTTTTTATTCCTTCCTTTATTCCTTCCTTCTTTCTTTTTATTCCTTCCTTCCTTTCTCCATCGCTTTGCTTTCCATCGTAAATATAATATATATATATTTATTATATTTGTTTTCATTTTTCCTTTAGTTTTTCATTAATCCCCGTATTTCTGTTTTCAAGTTCAATTTATTACTTACTCATTTCTTATTCGAATATCCTTAATTAACACCTAAAAATAATATATCTTTTATTCTTTTTATTTCATTTATTATCGCTTTTTATATGTTCCCTCTTTTCTTCCCTTATTACCTTTCGTCTGTTCCTCTATCATTTCTTCTCCTATCTCTCTTATATTATTATGTTCTCGTTTATTCTCTTTTCTCCTGATTTATCCTCATTTCTCTTCCATCTTTTACCGTCTCTTTTATCTCTTCATTCTTAATCTATATATTTTTATCCTCCTTTTCCTTTAACTAATTGTCCTAATATTTTCTTCTATTTTCCGATTTCTTCTCTTTCCTGGTCCCTATTTTCCTTCCTTTTATTAACTATTTCTTTTCTAAATGTGGTATATACTTTATGCGTCTCTCTCTCTCTCTCTCTCTCTCTCTCTCTCTCTCTCTCTCTCTCTCTCTCCTTTTATTATATCCATCTCCTCCTCTTTCCCCTCCCACTTCCCCTCACCCACCCCACCCTACACACTTTGTTTTTATCACCCCCCCCCCAACCCCACCCTCCCCACCTCTCTCCTCCGCCCCCCGCCGTTCCGATAAAGTCGTCTGCGCCCCGCCATGCGCAGTTCCCAAGGCGCCAAGAGTTACTTATATTATTATGGGTTGGGTTAGCTCTCCCTCTGGTTAGTTGCTTCCACGCTCACCAGGGGGGCGCTCTACGGGGGTTATTAATGTGTGTATGATGGGGGTGGGGGTGGAGAGGAAGAAGGGGAGGGGTTATGAAGTGATGGTGGTGGGTGGAGGGGATTGAAATGGAGGATGGAGGAGGTGGTGGTGATGGGGAATGAAAAGGGAGGGTGTGTAGGAGGTTGTTGAGGTGATAAGGGAGGGTGTAAGAGGTTGAGGAAGTGATAAGGGAGAGTGTAAGTGATAAGGGAGGGTGTAAGTGATAAGGGAAGGTGTAAGGGGTTGGGGAAGTGATAAGGGAGGATGTAAGTGATAAGGAAGGGTGTACATGAGGAAGGGAGTGATAAGGGAAGGGTGTAAGTGGTTAAGGAAGTAATAAAGGAGGGTGTAAGTGATTGATGAAGGGATAAGGGAGGATGTAAGTGATAAGGAAGGGTGTAAGTGATTGGGAAAGTGATAAGGGAGGGTGCTAGGTTGATTAAGAGATAAGGGAGAGTATAAGTGATTGATGAAGTGATAAGGGTATGAAAGTGTTTGATGAAGTGACAGAGGAGAGTGGGAAAGTAGAAAATGATAAAGAAATACAATAAATACATATGTGGGGAAAATAAATGTGGGAAATGGTGTAAATTGAGGTATACAAAGTGTGGATTGGTGCCTGTATGGAATGAAGAGGAAGGAGGAAGTTTATATCAGTAGATCTTACACATGTTGGAAGGAAAATAGTGATAATCTAAATGTAACACCTGGTAATTATCATCTTGTAAAAAAAATGGTAGCAACGTAAATGATATACCGGTAGAAGTAAAAATAAAATATAAACACAGGTAGTAGAATACAGAGAAAAGTTAATTAAGGAATCGATGCCCCTGAAGGGAATAGGAATTAAATAGATTAATTAAATAGTAATAGAAAATAATAATTAGTAATAGTAATTAAATTCTGAACGACCAATTTTTTGACTAGATTAAGGAATAAAAATAATACAGATGTTCTATCAGTAAAAAAATTAATGCCTTTTATGTGTTATTCTATTTGCTATTATTTGTTGCTTACGTATGTTTAGAAAATCTCTTCTTGCAGTTACACTTTTTTTTATATTCGTCTGTTGGTATTTCTGTAGACACGAAATAATAATTATAAGGCTGGTTATGCTCTCGTTAACATCGTATAAGCTTTAGAGAGAGAGAGAGACACACACACACACAAAGAAAGAGAGAGAGAGAGAGAGAGAGAGAGACTTCCTCCTCTGGGCCACAACTCAGACGCCCCTCACACCACCACCACCACATAAATAAACAGAAGGCAAAAAGCCAACCAACCAACCAACCATCCATCAATACCCGTAGTTCCGGATTCACACAATGCTCCAATCACCACTACCACCACCACTACTACCACCACTACACTCCGGGGGAAGGGTGAGGTGTGTGTGTGTGTGTGTGTGTGTGAGAAAGAGAGGGAGAGAGGAAAGGAGAGGAGTAGGTAAGTCACTCCAGGGGAAGGGTGAGGTGTGTGTGTGTGTATGTGTGTGAGAGGGAGAGAGGAAGGGAGAGGAGTAGGTATAGGTAGGTAGGTAGGTAGGTAGGTAGGAGAGAAGAGAAGGGGGATAGATGAAAAGGAGAAAGAGAAGGAGAAAAGCAGAGAATGACAAGAAAGGGGAATAAAATGTGTAAAAAGAGATGGACTAGACGAAGGAAAAAGATTTGTTGTCCATTTATTGTTAACATACATAGGATTATTATATATAGTAATAATGGTGTTGTTGGGGACTGGGAGGTGGGTTGGTTGGTTGGGGTGTGGGATTTATATTATCAGTGTGAGAGTGGTGAGTTGGTCGTGTGGTGGGGAGATGTGTATTGGTTGGGCGATAAAGGTGGAGAAATGAGACACAGAAAACAAAATTATGGGAAACTGGAAATAATAGATAAGACAATGGGAGGATGGATGATACAATCTCTCTCTCTCTCTCTCTCTCTCTCTCTCTCTCTCTCTCTCTCTCTCTCTGGGAAATGGAAGATACAGTAATTCAGTCTCTCTCTCTCTCTCTCTCTCTCTCTCTCTCTCTCTCTCTCTCTCTCTCTCTCTCTCTCTCTCTCTCTCTCTCTTTCGTATCATCAACACAAGATAAAAATCAAGACAACGAACACGGCAGTAAATACTAATCTATCACTATTGGGGGGGGGGGAAGAAGGGGGGGAGGGGAAGGAGAAGAGGGAAGAGTAGGAAGGGGGTGAAGGGGGAAAGGGGGAAGAGAAAAAGGGGCATGGGGAAAGACTGGGAGGGAAGAGTAGGAGGGGGAGGAAGGGAAGAGTAGGAAGGGGAAGAAGGGAAAAAGAAGGGGCAAGGGAAAAGAAAAGGAGGGAAGAAGGAGTAGAAGGTGGAGTGGAAGATGAGGAGAAGAGGAGAAAGAGTGTGATAGGAATAGCACAAAGGGGATGATAGCCCAGGTGGAGGCTCCCAGGTAATTATATACACATCAGGTGAAGTATCCTACCTCTCCTGTCCCATTGGTGGCATAAAAACAGATCCGGGTGACACTGGCCAACACCTGCAGGAGAGGGGGCGGGGCGGGGCGAGTTGGGTTGGGTTGGGTTGGGTTGGGTTGTATTGGGTTGGGTTGTTTGCTAACTGTCTGGTTGGGTGGGTGGATGGTTGGGTTGAGGAAGTGTGATGTACAATGGGTGTGGGGAAGTGGGTGTATATACGAGTGGGTGGGTGGGGTGAGGAAGTGTGATGTAGAATGGATAGAATGGGATGTGGGTGGAGGAGATTTGAGTGGAAGATGTTTGAGGTGGAATGGATGTGGGGAGGTAAACGGATGGATGGATGGATCGATGAATGTGAAGGTATTGTGATATAAAGATGGAATAGGAGAAAATATGTGGGGAAGAATGAGAGAGGGGCAACGAGTGCCAGTTTGGAGGAAAGGTGCAGAGAAAGAAAAGAAAAGAGGAGGCATAGTTACTCCAGTATTATCAGGTAGAAGAATGAGGTTAGGACTGGTCAGTGATGAAGGAAAGTGTGAGCAGGAGAGAGGAACGGGAAAAAGAGAAAAAGTAGGTGGAGATGAATGGCTGTGGAGGAGGGAAGAGAGGTATAGAAGGGGAGTTGGGTGGAGGTGGCGAAGTGTGAGAAGACGAGGGGAAAGGAGGAAAGGGACAGAAAAAGGGAAGAGAATAGTGATGACAAGGTGTGTCTGTCGCTAGTGCTACAGAAGGAAAATGCAAAAGTTGGTAAGTTTTATATGTTTATAATTATATTGTATTAGTTTTACTAGATTTCAGCTATAATATTGTTTGAGATTTGAGATCTGTGTACGTTATACAGTATTATCAATATTAGTTTTTTGTTAACGTTTTAATATCTGGAGGTTTAAATTGAGTTCTTTTACTATTGGTTATTTTTTTTTTATGGACTGCAGTGGTTGAGACAATATTTATAAATTCTCTTTATTAACCATATTTATATGTTACTTGTAGCTGTGGTCATTAAACAATAATAATAATAATAATGTGTGTGTGTGGTTGTCGGGAGGGGCACGGCGAGAGGGGGAAAGGGGAAAGAAGTAAAGAGCACAGTACCAGTAGTGAAAAGTTGTGAAGTTGGTAAATGGTGTGTGTGTGTGTGTGAAAGAGAAGAGGGAGGGAGGGGAACTCAACCACAACCTTGGTAATGAAAGCGTCACGCATGTCCTGTAATTATCAAATTTACCGAGCCCTAATTACCCCCTCCTGCAGGCTGTGTGGGGGGTGGGAGGGTGGGGTGGTGGTGATGGGGGCGATTGGGGAGGGTGGTGGTGATGATGATGGGGGTGTTATGGGGTGATTGGGGATGGGGGGGGGAGAGGGTGATCAAGAGGAAGGAAGCCATTGACGCCTCTTGTGTGAAGGTGATGACA
The DNA here is from genome assembly GCA_034508575.1 of Petrolisthes manimaculis. Classification (NCBI taxonomy): domain Eukaryota; kingdom Metazoa; phylum Arthropoda; class Malacostraca; order Decapoda; family Porcellanidae; genus Petrolisthes; species Petrolisthes manimaculis. The sequence continues at coordinate 26,236 of JAWZYT010003308.1, forward strand.
GAGAAAGGGAGGAGGTGAGAAAAACAATGAATGAGGTGTGAGGGAGAAACAAAGGGAGAGATAGAGAGAGAAAGGGGAAGGTATATAATGAATTAGAACGAGTGTGTATTAGGGATTGTGGGAGTAAGGGAGTAAATATTAGAGGGATGTGTGGTGTGTGGAAGGGAGTGTGTGTGTGTGTGTGAGAGAGGGAGTAGGTGTGGTGAAGGAGATAGAAAAAGGGTATGTGCGTGTGAAAGAGGTGGGAGGGGGGAGGAGGGAGGAGGGGGTGGGGGTGGGGAAGGAGTTGTTGTAGTTTGGGACAAAGTAGACTGGAAAGTGTGAAGGGTGGGGGGAGTCAATGAAGCCATCAAATACTCACACACACACACATAAACACACACACAGACACACACATACACACACACAGACACACACATACACACAAAGACACACACAGGCACGCCCCCACAAGCCTCCTCTCCCTCCCCTACCCCAACACACACACACACACAGACCAACACAACACCAACACCAACACCGAGGTCTCTCTCTATGCTACACCAAGGAAAGATATCTCTCCGGCTATAAACAATGTTCTACACTACCCCGTCATCTGTAATTTTGGCTACTGAAGATGTTGTACTAACCGTATATGTTTCCCCTGCTAATAATTATTGTCAAGGGTAAAATGGTGTTGTTTCAGAATGTTTCGTCCTCGTGTTTCAGAATGTTAATGTGGATGGGTGCTAATGATTGTCAGGGGTAAAATGGTGTTGTTTCAGAATGTTTCGTCTTATTGTTTCAGAATGTTTCATCTTCTTGTTTCAAAATGTTTCATCTTCGTGTTTCAGAATGTTTCGTCTTCTTGTTTCAGAATGTTTCGTCTTCGTGTTTCAGAATGTTTCGTCTTCTTGTTTCAGAATGTTTCATCTTCTTGTTTCAGAATGTTTCGTCTTCGTGTTTCAGAATGTTTCAACTTCTTGTTTCAGAATGTTTCATCTTATTGTTTCAGAATGTTTCGTCTTTTTGTTTCAGAATGTTTCATCATCTTGTTTCAGAATGTTTCGTCTTCTTGTTTCAGAATGTTTCATCTTCTTGTTTCAGAATGTTTCGTCTTCGTGTTTCAGAATGTTTCAACTTCTTGTTTCAGAATGTTTCATCTTATTGTTTCAGAATGTTTCGTCTTTTTGTTTCAGAATGTTTCATCATCTTGTTTCAGAATGTTTCGTCTTCGTGTTTCAGAATGTTTCATCTTCTTGTTTCAGAATGGTGCTGGTTGTGGATTGCATGGTAGCAGTGAGGTTCCGGTGCTTGAATTTGCTTGCATGGTAAGTAACTGTACAATACTTATGTTTATTATTTTATAGATGGTTAAATATAGTGTATAGAGATTCGTAATTATATGTATTATGTGTTGTACTGCATTATGTATGTATGTCTCTTTCGTGCCAACTCGTCAACACACACACGCTCTCACACACACACATATTTTATACACATGCGTACTTATATATTTATTCACACACACATACATACGCATATACCCACTACCACACACACACACACACACACACACACACACATATACCCACTACCACACACACACACACACATATACCCACTACCACACACACACACACACACACATATACCCACTACCACACACACACACACACACATATACCCACTACCACACACACACACACACACATATACCCACTACCACACACACACACACACACACACACACACACACATATTGTACAGTATATCGAATCAGTAACCTTCATTGTTTAAAAGTTTATTTATATTGTGTATCTTGCCACCTGAAATTTGCATATAAAGTTCCTGAAGATTTGCATTAATGAAATATGTTAAGCAAAAACACTAACTTCTCCTTAGATAAAATATATGTAAATTTCTCAGCACAACAGTAAGAGAATAGTGCAGTGTTGGTAAATCTGGAGCAACTGATTACTTCCAAATTATTCTAAGCAACAGGCAACCATTATTTTTGCCAACCTGGTGATTCTGGTCTTGTTGTGTTTCCTGGCATACTTTGGATGAATCAATTTGCTCTAATATACTGTATCAACACTTACCTTTATTAAGTAAGTAAGTATTAAGTATTATTATTTATTAAGGATTATGTATTATTAAGTATTATTCCCTTTATTAAGTAAGTATTGAGTATTATTATTTATTAAGTATTAATGAATGAATGAAGCTTTGAACAGTCCAATCAATTCACCGACCCACTAATTCCAATGGAGATATATTATTGTGTATTTTCAGGCAAAAAAAATGCTAAAACACGTTTTTTGGGCCCAAAAAGTCGATTTGTGCATGCATCTTCGATACCCGTTTATATCCCAAATTTAGCCTAAAAACACCGAAAAATCGAGTTTTTTGGGTCTCAGAAGTGATTTGTACATGTTTACACTGTGCTAGAAAAATTTCAATTTTCAGGCAAAAAAAATGCTAAAACACGTTTTTTGGGCCCAAAAAGTCGATTTGTGCATGCATCTTCGATACCCGTCTATATCCCAAATTTAGCCTAAAAACACCGAAAAATCGAGTTTTTTTGGTCTCAGAAGCGATTTGTGCATGTCTACACTGTGCTAGAAAAATTTCAATTTTCAGGCAAAAAAAAATTTAAAACACATTTTTTGGGCCCAAAAAGTCGATTTGTGCATGCATCTTCGATACCCGTTTATATCCCAAATTTAGCCTAAAAACTCCGAAAAATCGAGTTTTTTGGGTCTCAGAAGCGATTTGTACATGTTTACACTGTGCTAGAAAAATTTCAATTTTCAGGCAAAAAAAAATTTTAAACACATCTTTTGGGCCCAAAAAGTCGATTTGTGCATGCATCTTCGATAATATTATTTGGGACGTGAACATTTGTGTGCAGTTTAATATTAGTTACATATTATTAATTTCGAGTAACATATTATTAATTTCGATAGTCCTTGAGCCAACTGAGAAATTATTAAGGGTTAGGTATAGGACATGTCATAGTTGTTAATTATAGATGGTTTTGGCGGCTCTTTGAATTCCTGTTCTATTCTCGTTCGCTTCATCAATTATCCCTCCTTTCCTTCAGTCTCTTTTCTTCCTGTTGCCCCTCCTGTTTATCATCTCTCTCGTCCCTATTTTCCTTTGATAATATTATTTCCTTCGTGCTTATTGTCCCTCTCTCTCCCATCCTCTTACTCGCTCTATACTTCTCTCTTTCTCTCACTCTCTCTACCCCCTCTTTCTCTCACTCAATCCCCCCCATTTCTCTCAAATCCCCCGTCTCTCCCCCATCTCTCTCTCATCTCTCTCACACACCCCTCTCCCCCACCTCTCTCTCTCTCTCCCCCTTCCCCCTCTCTCTCCCTCTCCCCCTTCCCCCTCCCCCTCACACCCCTCTCTCACACACACACACACACTCCCTGGAGATTTGGCGTGGAGATTATCGCGTATGAATCACGTCCACCACTGGTCGTAAAGAAGGTGTTGGATTAGGGGTGTCTCGGAGGAGTCTCGAACCACGCGTCACGGTGCATTACCCGAGTCACCACCTTTGAACCCCACACTCACCATCACCAACACTAACGACACTAACAACATCACTAACAACATCACTAACACCACCAACACAAACACCACCAACAACATCACTAACAACAACAACAACAACACTACCTTCGTTAATACTACTACTATTAACAAAAGCAACAACAACAACTAACTCTAACACCATTATCAAAACTATTAACATTAACTCCATCAATCACCACTACCACCTCCATCACCATCACCATCACCACTATCATCTCACCTTTAACCTCAGTATCCAACGTAACCTTATACTTTGCTTCAATCTCCACCTCAACCTCATTCTCAATCTAAAGTTTAACCTCATTGTCACCCTCAACTTCAACTTCAACTTCAACCTCAACACACACACACACACACACACGCACACACACACGCACACACACACGCACACACACAGGCTACTTAACCCCTCCTCCCTCCCTTAAAACACTAGAATCATTATTAAAGCGAACTTTTTTTAATCTAAACAAATAAATGTATGCAGCCTATCGCTCATATGACGTTTTTCATAAGAGTCTTTATGAAGTGGCCTCTGTGCAGTTTATTCCCATATGACATCTTACCCCAAATACGTCGTACCGTAGTACCCGTGAGTGTAAGTGAATTCTGCTTTCTCTTTCCTACTTAGAGGGTGAGGGGGTCATAATTTTGTGTTAGGTGAATGTGTAAGTGAAGAATTTTGCGACAATGCATTCTGTTTTTTCTTTCCAACTTAGAGGGTGAAGGGGTCATGTACAGTCGTGGTCAAATATAATCATACATATAGGAGTAACATACGTAAGATGTTTACACCTTCCCTCTGTTACTTAGCTGATAAATTGTTCAATGAATAGGTTAAGTACCACCGTTTAAATTACTACAAGCAGCTACACACTATTTAAAACAATAACATCATATGTAAACGTGTAAACATTAGACAGTAAATTGTTTGAGACACCCATATGTGGATGATTATTATTGACCACGACTGTATGGTGGGTGTATGTGTAAAAGTAGCCTGGCGACCCACACATTCTGCCTTACCCTTCCTATTTGGATGCTGAGGGGGTCATAATTACAGTATGTATTTGGTGGATGTGTAAGTGAAGCCTGGCAACCCATACATTCTGCCTTGCCTTTCCAAATCAGAAGGTGAGGGTTTGTGTTGGGTGGATACTGCTTCCTATAAACATAACCAGATAACACCCCACCTCTTGCAATATACACACGTGCACGAGTAGAGAAGGGGTATCTGCTATCTTGCAGTGTTGCCCTTCAGAAATCAACAACAGTATACAATTATCAAAACAACAACAACAACAACATATCCACCCTCTCTAGCCTCAAGAACAATGTAATAACAGTATACAAAAACGGTAATAACAGTGTGACAACGGTAATAACAACAAGGGGCGAGGGAAAATAAACATTCTCGTGTGGGGGACAGAACTGAGGCCTCGTTTCTCAAGGCTCTAAACCGATACCCAGCAGGACCACAACATTAATTTAATTTGGACGGGATTGGAGTATAGCTTGTGTGTGTGTGCAAGCGTGTGTGTGTGTGTGTGCAAGCGTGTGTGTGTGTGTGCGTGTGTGTGCATGCAAGCGTGCGTGTGTTTGTGTGCAAGCGTGAAGCGACCCACACATTCTGCCTTCCCTTTCCTACTTAGAGGGTGAGGGAGTCGTTTGTGTTTGGTGTATTAGAGGGATATAAACATTACCAGAAATCACCCCACCTAATACAGCATATACGTAATGTAAGAGTAGGGAAGGGGCATCTATTACCTTGTAGTGTTTTGAGAGCTACGTAAACTCAAAAGCACCCACTCAAAAAATAAACCTCCCTCCCCCCTTGTAAAGAGTATAGTAATTTATGGTTAAGAGGCGTTACAGTTACACTCATTTGTTACGTCACGTTTTTTTATTGGAACATTATAATATGAAGCCATGGCAGTGGTGTGTGGTTAAGGATTTCATATTCAATTAACTTCATCTCAGTCAGGAAAAACAGACAATACTTTAGTGCTTCAGTTACTTGATTTTGTGTGTGTGTGTGTGTGTGTGTGTCTTTGTGGTCAACCTGCCTGCCTGCCTGCCTTCCTACGTGTGTGTGTGTGTGTGTGTTCTCCACTTCCCAAACCAGGGCCCGTTGCCCTTCAGAAATCAATAACAGTAATTATTACAACAACAAAAAAATCCAGCCTCAAGAACAATGTAATAACAGTATACAAAAACGGTAATAACAGTGTGACAACGGTAATAACAACAAGGGGCGAGGGAAAATAAACATTCTCGTGTGGGGGACAGAACTGAGGCCTCGTTTCTCAAGGCTCTAAACCGATACCCAGCAGGACCACAATATTAATTTAATTTGGACGGGATTGGAGTATAGTTTGTGCAAGCGTGTGTGTGTGTGTGCGTGTGTGTGTGTGTGCGTGTGTGTGTGTGTGTGCGTGTGTGTGTGTGCGTGTGTGTGTGCGTGTGTGTGCGTGTGCGTGTGTGTGTGTGCGTGTGTGTGTGTGTGCGTGTGTGTGTGTGTGTGTGTTAAAGAAAGTTTGCCAGAGCGGGTTAGAGTCGACTAACAACAAACAGCCAGGCAGGTGTCAAGTAAAGTTTGAGCCTCAGAGTCTATTTTGTTTGGTCCCATGATAATGAAGTCAGTGATGTAATGATGGTGATTACGACAGGATTGTGGAGAATTGGGAACGACGGAGGTGTTGGGAGCTAAGGTGGACTTGTGGAGAAGGTGGAGGGAGGCATGTGGAGTGTACAGTAGAGGTGGAGGAAGGTGTGTGGAGTGTAGAGTAGAGGTGGAGAGAGGTGTGTGGAAAGGGGAAACAAAAATTGAGTTTAAGTCTTCTTATAGTACACTCGGATAACATAGTCTCTAGCCCACTTAAATCGAAGCCCGAGATCTAAAAGCAGGCGGTTTCTGGACGACAGCCCACCCAAAGCTTCCATTGGTTCGAAATGTGTGTAGCTTCGTGATGGTTTTGGTCGTCCAGAAACCACCTGCTTCAGATCTCGGGCTTCGACTCAGGCGGGCTAGAAACTATGGTATCTGAGTGAACAATATTTTTCAGATTAATTTTCCGTTCACATGGTCTGTACTAAAGGATACTTAAGTGAAGAACGACTACCGCATTTAGAATGTTCTAAGAAGGGGGGTAAATGTGGATCCATAATGCACAGGTAGAAATATATGAAGATAATTATCACACACAAACACACACACATAAACACACACACACACAAACACACACACACATAAACACACACACACACACACACACACACACACACACATAAACACACACACACACACAGTCCTATTTAAATACAATGATGAGGCTGTATCGGCAGTGTTGATCAGCAGTATTATAAGAACAAATTAGCTGTTTGGTTTATATAGAGGAGTAAGTAAGTGGCTTCATGATTACCAACCAACCATTGACTCAGGTATCGAGGAAGAAGCAATTTGTTCTTCTGCATTAAAATAAATAAGATATACACACCTCGCCTCTTGAAGACAGTGATGAAGGGATATCAACAATGTTAATCTTGGACCATGTGGATGAATAAATCACTCCTGCTGGTGTCGTATCTATCTATCTGGAGGGGGTCGATCACTCACTCCCTATAAGGCTTTGCTAATTCGGACAAATTCGCCGCCAAGTGTGTGTTTAGTGCACTATCAAATGACAATTATCCAATTTGGTTTAGGCTAGTATCTGTCCTGTCAATCAAATCTGGTCCACTTCCTCTCATTATCCGCCCATTACCTGTCTCAAATTAAATAATCCCTCCATATTACCCAGGTAAAGTGAGGCTAACGACAGGTGAGACGGGACGGCTATCACCTGTCAGTCCCCCGGCCATCTGTCCAACACGTCAAGGCTGGGGGAGGGGTGGGGGGAGGGCTGGGGGTTGATGGGGGGATAGGGGTTGGAAGTGGTGAAAAATGATAGGGGGATGGGATGGGAGGAGGGACACTTGGGATGATGGGGGTGATGACTGGGGTAAATGGGGGGGTGGGGGGGTTTGACGGGGGGTGGTGTTAGGAATCGTGGAGAATGATAGGGGGGTGGGATGGGGGGGGGGGTAAATCTTAGGGAAGGGGAAGGGGAGGGACTGTAGTGGTATGTTGGCAGTCATGTAGGAGGATGGGGGAGGGAAACTTAAAGGAGGAGGAGTTTGGTTGGTGGTGGTGGGTGGGGTTGAATGATGGTGGTGAAGGCAGGTAGGAAGGAAGGGACAAAATGTTGAAAGGTAGTGGTGGTGATGATGGTGGTGATGGTGATGGTGGTGAAGATGGTGATGGTGGTGATGATGGTAAGAGCCTACATGTGGTAGAGGAAAATTTTGGGGTGGAAGGAAAAAAATATAGAGCGGAATTTTTGTTTATACTTGTTGGAGTACAGAAGATGGCATAGACCAAGGTCTAATGGCATAGACAAGAGGAAGACAGGGACGAACAGACAGACAGACAGACAGACAGCTGGTGCATGTGGTCTGTAGAGAACACAACACCACCACAAGATATAAATCATAAAAATACACAAAACGTTATATGAATTTTAACTTGCATACATACACAAACACACACACACACACACGCACGCACACACACGCACGCACGCACGCACGCACGCACGCACGCACACACACACACACACACACACATACGCTAATCAGGGGCAGGTAGTAGCGACGTGGATATGCAAATTAGTAACTCCTGGGCATAAACTCGGCCCTGCACGATGGTACGGTATGGTGTGTGTGTAGGGAAGGGAAGGGAAGGGAAGGGGAGAGAGAGAAACACGGGAAGGATAGGGAGGGGAAAGGGAAATGAAGAGAGGGATGGTATGGGGAGAAAAGGAGCTGGGGGAGGTGCATGGTAGGGTAAAGAGATAAACGTAAGAAGGAAGGAAGGAAGGAAGGTTAGTAGTTGAGTCACACTATATAGCGAAGCAAATCTATCATCATGTGTTGACTCGGGGAGATCAAAGATGTCCCAACTCTCCAACACAACACCACCACCACCAACACTAGACATCCATTTAGTCAGGAACAGAAACTCATAGTAAACATTCCTAGCTTTTGTTTTTTATTACCTTTTGCCGTTACAGGAGGCCTCAACCCGTCGTCCCCATTTACGGTTTACGTGCAGCACAAAGGATCGAACCGTTTCTTAGCTTCTTATCTAAAGTGTTACGAGGCGAACACTCTTATTCTTGAACCAATCATTTGTTCCAATGGAATAATTATATGCAGGTCTTCAGTAGACTGTAAAAAAACAACAAAAATTCTGCCAATTCATGCAATAGAAACTGAATATGCTGTTGACGATGACTCAAAGATTTTCGTTCCCAAGCTGTCTACGAATTCCGAACAACTTTTTAAGACTATATATATATATTTTTTTTTATAATCTGATATTGTGCTTTAGTATCTTCCTTCCTGTTGTATATGATCTTCTTTACTATAGCTTTTCTTCCTACCTATCGTACCACATGTTACTGTTGCCTGTTTTACTTTTTTATACCATGTTCTTACCCACCACATTTTATCATCCAGTCCTATACATGGTTTCGTTGTTGTCAGGTGAGGTCTAGTGTTTCACCTTAACCATTTCATTCCCGCCCCTCCATGACCACGGGACCCACTCAGAGAAGCCATTTAACGTGGGAATTAGTGGTAGTGGTGATGGTGGTTGTGATGATAGTGGCAGTGGTGGTGGTGGATTTGGTTAGTGGTGGCGAGAGAGGGTGTGGTGATGATAGTGGTATTAGTTGTAGTAGTGGTAAGTAGTTGTAGTACCAGTGGCAGTAGTCTATAGTAGTAGCAGTAGTAATGGTAGTGGCAGGTAGGTAGGTAGGTATCCAGGTATCCCCACATCGTCTTGCATTACCCAGGTTCCCAACAGCAGGGTACTTGGGGTATCCTGTAAACAGATACCCACCGCGCCCCAACCTTCATAAAACTGAGGGCAAATACGTGTTATTATGCTCCACTTTACAGACCAGCCCGACAATCAGGAAACCGTAATTTTTCTCCATTGATAATCCGAGTGTGAAAATGACAGTGTAGTTCTTCCTTGGGTGTTTAATTATTTCAGAGGGACGAGTGGCGGGGGTGACGAGAAGGAGGGAGGGAGAGAGGGAGAGGCCGGGTGTGTTTGAGTGAGACAGGCCGCGAGAGAATTCCAAGGTGGTTGGTTGGTTTTGTTTTATCTTTTATTTTTATTTTTATTAGAGTTTTTGTCGTCTGTTGAATCTATCTGTGTTTCTTCAACTTCTACTGTTATTCTTCTTATTATTATTATTCGTTCTACCTTCTCTCTCTCTCTCTCTCTCTATCGTCCTCAATCTTCCTACTCCTTTCTATATCATCACTTTCTTTTATATTTCTTTTCCTCTCTCTTTCTCTCTCTGTTTATTTTTACTCATTTTTTCAACAGCTTGTCCTGTAAGAATGGGTCGTTGTTATTACGTGTTACTTGTACAGCTTAGCCAACACTGGACGTAAGAAATATTTAGTGTTTTCTATCACTACATGTCTTGACTAATGATACGTGAATATTTTGGTGCTTTTTATCACTATATCTTTCGACTTGACATATACAGGTTGTCTTGTCTGTGTTGAATCTTTTCCATCTTAGGTGAAAATATGAACTTTCGACTCTTAATCTCAATCCATTGTTGACATTAAAGTCCTGTTAGCATTCCTCTCTTTCTGAACTTTCTTTCCTTGGCTGGATTTTCTAATATGGTTTCTTATCAGTTCATGTCCTTAAGGTGGTAGTTCCCAGTTGTTGCTTTGGAGTGCCTTGATTCCTCTAAAGTATGCCAGGAAACAGAGGATCAGATGAACAAAAATAATGGTGTTTTGTTGCTTGTAATAGTTTGGAGGATTCAGTTGCTCCAGATTTACCAACACAACATTTCCCCACTTTAACTTGTTTTCTCTCACATCTTTACTTATAACTTCTCTTCCCATTTCCATTTTACCTTCTCACTATTCTTCCACGTTTCTTCACCTTATTATTATTATTGTTTACTTCTCTCAACTGCACTTTCATTCCCTTTTGTACTTTTTTTTATTAATATTATTCTCTCGCCTCTCCACTCGTCCCTCTGCATCCTCCCCCCTCCCCCCTACACACACACACACACACACACACACACACACACCCATCAGCCTCCAACCTTATGATCTCGTGTTGTGTGGGTGTAGTTGGGGTGTAATTCCACGTGATGTTGCGTTATAATGATCAGAGGCCGTGTGTGTGGATGGACACTTGTGAGGCCGAGTCGTGTGCCATCTCTCCCTTAACCCTCCTCCTCCTCCTCCTCTCTCTCTTCCTTAACCTCTTCCTCCTCTCCCTCCCTCTAACCTCCCTCCTCCTCTCCCTCCCTCTAACCTCCCTCCTCCTCTCCCTCCTCTTTCTCTCTCCCTCCTCTTTCTCTCTCCCTCCTCTTTCTCTCTCCCTCCTCTTCTCTCTCTTCCTTAACCCCTTCCTCCTCTCCCTCCCTCTAACCTCCCTCCTCCTCTCCCTCCCTCTTCCTCTCCCTCCCTCTTCCTCTCCCTCCTTCCAACCTCCCTCACATTGTTAAACCATTCCATGGACCTATTCTAGCTCCATGAACCATTCCTTCCTCCTCCCCCTTCACACGGTTAAACTAACCCTCCCTCTTTCCCCTCCACGATGTTAATCCCTCTCTCCTCCTCTCTCCACTCCACACTATTCAGCCTCCACCCCTCCCCTCCTTGCCTTCCTCCTCCCCTCCTTGCCTTCCTCCTCCCCTCCTTGCCTTCCTCCTCCCCTCGTTACCTTCCTCCTCCCTCCCCCTTCATAATGCTTACCTAGCTCACGAGATATCCTCTATCACACTCCTCTCCCCCACTCAAAACTGTTAAACTTTACCTCTCACCCTCCTTACTGACCTCCACTGACCCTACCACTACTCCCCCACCCCCCCACCCCCCACCTCAAGCCTCTCTGGGGTCAAATGGTGGAGTGGTATCCTTGTGGGCATCTTATCTGTTGAGTTAATATAATACGAGGTGGAATTGTCTGGTTGGAGGTGTTGTGGTGGACCCTTGACATCTCCACCAGAAAACTCACTTACTTAATGTATTTCTCCTGCCTCTTTTGCACACATTGACTATTTTCTCCCTTTAGCCTCCATGACCCTTCCTAACTCCTCCATCCTTTATCTTTTGACAATTTCCTCTATTTAACCTGACCCTTTCTAACTCCTCCCTCCTCTTCCTTTATGTTAATGTTCTCTCTTTAGGCTTCCTTAACTCTTCATCTTAATTGCCTCGACAATTTTTTCTATTTAGTCTGATTCTTCTTCCCTTCTCTATCTACCTTTTGACAATTTCCCATATTTTTGCGAGAATATTTTTTTTTCTCTAGTACCGAGCTAATGAATAGTGAACAATCGTGACAGATCAACCCCCACTCCCTCCAAAACAGTGACAAATATACCCCACAAAACAGTGACAAATATACCCCCCAAAACAGTGACAAATATACCCTCCAAAACAGTGACAAATATACCCCCAAAACAGTGACAAATATACCCCCCAAAACAGTGACAAATATACCCCCCAAAACAGTGACAAATGTACCCCCCAAAACAGTGACAAATATACCCCCAGTCATCAGCAGTTCAGTACTTCATATCCATTAATCTGGACGGCAGGGAAGGAGGAAGTCAATATTTGTCTTACTCACCTGTCTCACTCCTCTGACGATTATTATTGTTATTATTCCGTGTGTGTGTGTGTGTGTGTGTGTGTGTCCTTCTTTAGAGGGCGAAACGAAAGCCATTTAAGAAATTTATTAATGATGGTTGAGGGTGAGGGTGAGTGGAGGGTGGATGAAAGGAGGATGTATGGTGGTAGGTGTACAGAATGAGGATAGGTGGAGTGTTGATGAGAATAGGTCAAGAATATGAGGACAGGTGGAGTGTATGAGGATAGGTTAAGGTAATGAGGATAAGTGGAGTGGGTATGTTAAGGAAATGTATATGTGGTGGTAGGTATATAATTGGATGTGTGTGTGTGTGTGTGTGTGTGTGTGTGTGTGTGTGTGTGTGTGTGAGAGAGAAATGTATATGTATTTATATGTTAGGTATGAAGTTGGATGAGGGTGTGTGTGTGTGTGAGGTTGGTTGAAGGAAATGTATGTTTGTGGTAGATATAAAACTGGATGAATGAATGTGTTTGGGATGAATGATGGAAGCTGATATAACACCATACAACTCTTCTACTTATCATTATCTTCATTTTCACCAAATTTTATACCTTCCATGATACTGACCTCTTCCCATTTTCACTCTACGTTTGATTAAGTAAACAAAATAAATCCTAACGCCTGAACAGGATCTATAGACGTGGTAGGATAATAGGAGGTAATGGGATAGTAATAATATTCACATCCTCCTCTGTCCTTACAATACAATACATACCCTAACTCCTATTCTTGTTTACACTGTGTATAACCTTCACATACCTACCGTACTGTGTCTGTTTATGTCAGTATAGGATTATTAAACTGTCAGTATTTTTGTAAGTTTTATAATCTTTGTCCTGTGCAATTCTCTCAGAAACTGTCGTGTGTGTGTATAATTCTCTCTCTCTCTCTCTCTCTCTCTCTCTCTCTCTCTCTCTCTCTCTCTCTCTCTCTCTCTCTCTCTCTCTCTCTCTCTCTCTCTCTCAAAAACCGGCCGGAAACCCGTAATAACAAAATGACACACCTGGGTGTGTGTGTGTGCATGCCCGTGGTGTGTGTGTGCGTACGTATGTGGGCGTGCATTTGTATAATAGTATGCGTGCATGTATGTATGTGTGTGTACGCAGGCATCTTGCTTGTGTATATGCGTGCTAGCAAATGTGTATGTATGCGCATGTGTGTAGAAGTGTGTACGTTTGTGTATATATGAGTGTGTATATATATGTGTGTGTATATGTGTGTCTATATGCGTGTATATGTGGGTGTGTGTGTATGTGTGTGTGTACTGGGCCAGTCACCGTGTGTTGCCTGGACTCACTGCATTAACAAACGAAGGAACGGGTTCTGGACGCCACTAATTTCACGGAAGACCAGCTCTGACCAGGAGGAGGAGGAGGAGGAGGAGGGGGTATATGGAGGAAAAGGAGGAGGAGGAGGAGGAGGAGGAGGAGGGATGAAGGCAAGAAGCGATGGGAAGTTGGAGAAATTATTGGACGAATATTGGGAAGTATGAGAGAAAAAGAAAGGTGGTAAGGGAATTAAGGGAGTATAGGGAAGAGGTTTGTTGTCATAAGGGAATGGGACTGGAGGATTGGTAAAGGGAAGGGTTAGCAAGGTGAAGAGAGGGGAAGGGAAGGACTGGATGAAGGTTGGGAGAAGGAAGGAAGGGGTGAGGGGTGAAGAGAATGAAGTAAAAAGAGAAGGAATGGATGACAGGTGAAGAGAACGAAGGAAGAAGGGAAGGAATGGATGAAGGGTGAAGAGAAAGAAGTTAAAAGAAAAGGAATTTATAAGGGATGATAAAGAAGGAAGAAGGGAAGGAATGGATGACAGGTGAAGAGAAGGAAGGAAGAAGAACGGATGTAGGATGTCGAAGGTGAGTTGGAGAAGGAAACTTTTTGACGTAGGACGGGAGTTGGAGGTTGAGGGAGAGTGGGGTTTGGGAGAGGAGGTAGAGAGGGAAGGCGGAATACGAAGAGGGTAGGAATGAATATAAGAGAGGGAGAAATGTGTGGAAAGAGAAGGGGAAGGTAAGGAGGTGAGGTGAGGTGTGCACGGGTCTAGATGATGATGATGATGATGATGATGATGATGATGATGATGATGATGATGATGATGAGGGACAGCAGCAACAGCAAGAAGTGGTAGCGTTTGTGAGAGAAAGAAAGCCACTGGCAGCTGACTGGAACCCCTAATATACCAGACAGAAATCCAAGAAGTGATCATTTGGGTTAATCCGACGTCAGACATGTTACTAATATTTACCGGGGCCTTCCTCTTTTTGTACCGTGTGGAACTGAGCCTCCTGGTGCTGTTTTCACTGTGTGTGTGTGTGTGTGTGTTTATTGATGGCGACTTAACGGTGCTTTCAGTGTGTGTGTGTGTTTTATGTTTTTTTATATCGGTGCTTCAATGATATCTTTCATCTCGTTGTTGCTGTTTGTTGTTGTTTGTGTTGTCGTACGTGTTTGTTTTTTTCTTGTTACGTGTTTATCTTTTAGTGCTTTAAAAAATATATATATATTTTTGTAGTTTCTGTATTAATTTAGTGGTGTTAGGATATTCTAATAAAATAAGGCGTCGGTGAGGAACTGTTTCAAGCGGGATCGATTATAAATATTTACAAAGTCAGAAATGCGACTGAGATTTTTTCGTGGACAGATAATTGTCATGTGTGTACGAATGAATGAAGAAACACCACTATGAAGGGGGTGTGGGAGTAGGGGACAGGCTTGAGGCGGGACTGGGGGGGGGGGGGTGACGGGAATAGGGGGACAGGCTTGAGGGGGGGGATAGAAAGCCTGTCCCCCTATTCACACAACCCTCCCCCCAAAAAAAAAACCCCAAGCCTGTCCCCCTATTCCCACACACCCTTAATATTATCCTCTTTAGTTGAGTGTGTGTGTGTGTGTTTGTGTGCATGTGTGTGTGTGTGTATTAGATTATTTTTGGTACATTAGAGTGCATTAATTGATTCCTCCAAAGTATGCCAGGAAACGGGACCAGAGTAACAAAAATAATGGTAGCCTGTTGCTTGGAATAGTTTGGAGGATTTAGGGAGAAACTCTTGAGGGTAGTAATGTTTAAACTGGATGTTATTTTAATCTTCCAAACTGTGTCATAAACCTGATTTTTTATTAGAATAATTGAGGTCATTATTACTTTTTAGTTTCCTGGGACTGTTTGGAGGAATGAGTAGCCCTCCATGTACTTAATACCAACAAATACTAATACTACTACTAATACTAATACTAATACTAATACTAAATACTACTACTAAAAATAATAATAACAATAATAACAATAATAACAATAATAACAACAATAACAACAATACTACTACTAATGACAATAATGATAATAACAATCATGACAATATTGATAATAATAATAATAATCATGACAATAATAATAATACAATACCAGTTGCCAGGAAGCCTGTCTGAGCCGTGTATAATAATGGCTAAGGAAGAGTATCAAACGTTGCCATTAATTATATCTTGTCAGGTTCATAATTTGCTCACCAGGCTTTGGTTTTTTACCTTTACGAGTGAAGGGCAAACAAAAGGTATTAACACTAATACTAATACTACTAATTAATAATAATAATAATAATAGTAATAATAATAATAACAATAATAGTAATAATAATAATAATAATAATAATAATAGTAATAATGATGATAATGATAGTAATAATAATAATAATGATAGCAATAATAATAATAATAATAATAGTAATAGTAATAGTAATAATAATAATGATAATTTTATCTATCTATCTATTTATCTATCTCTCTCTAATTCTGATATATATTTTATAAAGATATTTTAAATTTGTGTGGGTCGATGTGTCAAGGTAAGAGATACTTGTTGATATATATGTGTGAAAGCAAAATTATTATGTGCATAATATATATATTTGCTTAATTATATGCAATCCTATACATATTGATCTCTAACACAAAACAGGATTATTAAGATACATCATCATGTTTTTTCCTTAATAATGATAATGTATTAGATATATAATACGAGTACATCCTGTTTGTATAATTATTTTTTTTATTATTATTATCATTATTGTCGTTATTATCATTAAAGGTTATTAAAGGTGCCAGCGAGTGGCAGTCACTGGGACAGAGTGTAGCACACACTGTGTGTATGAAACACAACTATAGCACACACCACAAGGATGATGAGTGGCCCAGCGACCTCTCCACCCACGTGAGACCCGAGTCAGCTTTCGGCTATGGCTGACTAAGCAGGAAGACCTCAGACAGCTGACTCAAACCCCCCACCCCTTGCTCACAGGGCATCAGTGGTATTTTTAACAGTGTCCCGAGCAAGGATCGAACGCTGGGCCACGGAATTGCAGCCACAGACTTTACCACTGTGCTAGCCAGAGGCTAACAATTGTTATTATTGTTATTATTGTTATTATTATTAGTATTATTGGTACCATCAATACAAACACACCATTACCGCAGGATGCAATGTACATATTTTTTTGCACCAATATCACCAACACACACACACACACACACACACACACACACACACAAACACACACACACAGATGTATAAGGCAACACATAATTCGTCTCTAAATACAGGTACCATGTCTTGGATTATTATTACCTGGTCGGATGGGTTTTTTCCTTATTATTACTACTACTACTACTACTACTAGCTAGGTAGGTAGGTAGGTAGGTAGGAAGAAAGGTAGGTAGGAAGGTAGGTGGGTGGGTAGGTAGGTAGGTAGGAAGGAAGACTTTTTTTTTTTTTTTTTTTTTTTTTTTGTAAGTCTTAATTGTCAGTCCATTTTGTACTTGATGTTCTTCATTGCTGACTTCCTTGTGTCGTAAATTTTAGATGGAAGTTCTTTGTTGTTGATGCTTTTTTTTTATACTGCTTTTTATTTCTCGTTTCGTTTTTTTTTTTTTTTTTTTTTTTTTTTTCTTGTTTGTTCTATTTTTTTTTCTACTTTTGTTTGTTCTATTTTTCTCGTTTTGTTTGTTCTACTTTTCTCGTTTGTTCTACTTTTTTATAGTTTGTTCTACTTTTTTCTCGTTTTGTTCGTTCTACTTTTTTTTAAACACGCCATAATAATAATAAGAAATGAACAGACAAAATCATTATATCTATTTTTTTTTTTTTTTTTTTAGACCATTACAAGGAAAATATTATCTTCAAAATGTAAATAACGATCAACAACAACTACTTTATTATTGTTTTTATTATTAATGTTATTATTATTGTTTTTATTGTTATTATTATTGTTTTTGTTTTTGTATCATTGTTATTATTATTATTGTTTTTGCTTTTGTTATTATTAATATTGTTTTTGTTTTTGCTTTTGTTTTTGTATTGTTATTATTATTGTTTTTGTTTTTATTTTTGTATTGTTATTGTTATTGTTGTATTAAATTATAGTAGAGTAGAATATATTTTATCATTCAGCTCTCTAAACTTAGTAGCACCTTTTTACTGCTTTCTCTATGACATATTATTATTATTATTATTTAACACAAAAAATGTGTCGTTGGTCGTGCCTACATTCCACAGATCTGCATAAAGTATAAAAGATAAAAAGTATTATTATGTTCAACAACGGTATAATCTCTTTGGTCAGATCTGTTTATGAATACAAATACTGTACAAAGCCTTAGTTTAGACACAGTGAGATCTCAGTGACAGTACATTCACTAGGAACTTATAAGAACCTGTCTCCAATATAAAATAATAAAAAAATAAAAAATAATAATAGATTAATAAAAATATACTACATAAATAAACTGTCATTTCTACTCGTTGTCGAATTTGTCTGTGGATTCCGAAGGTCTATTTAATTAAAGTGTGTTGTTGTTGTTGGTTCATTAAGGGGGAAGTTAGTTTTATGGTGGTAAATCTGGAGCAACTGAATCCTCTAAAACTATTCCAAGCAACAGAACACCATTAATTTTGCTCCTCTGGTCCTGTTGTCTGGCATATATACTTAGGAGGAATCAAGGCACTCCAATGTAACAAAACGAATTACCACCTGAACAGAAGTATATAATATAGTACAGTTTGAGATACCGGTAACATAACTTCGCGTGCATACCTCTAACTAACAAAAACCCATCCATGATTATGTTGAGTGTGTGTGTGAGGACTTGGAAGCGTTACGGATCACCATCAAGTTCAAGTACAGTTATGGCCTGTAAGGTGAGCTGAACAAACGGGTTGGCACAGATACAACCACATTGGGGTGTATTGCTGGCTGGATGCATTGGTCAGAGTCTGGAATGGCTTGGACAGGTCACTCACTCACTATATTTATTTGTACCTTGTAGTAAAAACCAGTCTGCATATTTTGGACTGGTTTACCACGCGTGTATGACGGTTGTTGAATAATAGATAGGTCTGTTTTATATTTACTGAATGGTGGTGGTGCGGGGGGGGAGGGAGGTGGAGGGGGAGGGGGGGGGTGAATCTTATACGTAGGCTCTAATAAATGTTGTCTGAGTTAACATCAAATTTATTAACATTTTTATGGTGTAGAGAACAACACAAAATGGTTAGTGATGGTCTTTTGTTGTTTTGAGGTCTCGGGAGGGGGATGCATTGAGGGGGGTGGGGATAGGGGGACAGACTAGGGGGGGGGTTGGGAGGTGCGGGAGTTGGGGGACAGGCTTGGAGGTGGGGTAGGGGGGGTTAGGAGGATGCGAGAATAGGGGACAGGTTTTCTTTTCTACCCCCCCCCAAACCTGTCCCCCCTATTCCCGCACCCCTCCCCCCCTCCCAAGCCTGTCCCCTACTCTCACACACCCCCTTAATGTCCTGAGCCGAAAGATCTAAGGGGCATACAGAGGAGTAAGGACATAAATTTCTTCTATATTATTGTTCATTGTGTAACAGAGTATTGTCAGTAAAATATATATCCCGTCATTTAACCAGTCTCGTTGTTGTCATTACACATGTTGTCATTACAGGAGGTAGACCTGTTATAAACCGTCTCTCTATGTACACTAAATAACACTCGTATATTGCAGAGAATGGACTTTATATATGTTGAGTGGGGAGAGCATGCAATGTGTGGAAATCAGAAAAAAATAATTGTCTCTGTTACTCTCTTAAATTAAGGGGGCCTTCTTTTGTTGGCGAATTGGAAGGTCTCTGATTCCCCCAAACTATGCCAGAAAACACATCCTTCTGTAAAGTAATGTTAGGGTCGTCTGTTTCGTGGCATAGTATAGAGGAATCTCAGACCTTCATGCTGCTTTGTCGTGGAAATGATGATGATATATTTTTAGGGGAAGATTCTCATTTTGGTAGGCTACATTTGAGCGCCTTCATGCCTCCATCCAAATTATGAGTTTCCTTAGGAAGGCACCAATTATTACTGTACGAAAATGAAGCAATATTTACACTGGTCCTATAATATTATCTTTGTTTTGATCAATAGAATATATTTACTCGCAAAAAAATTATGCACTCGGGAGAAAGTGTCTAAGGTTACAACTAGATAGATCAGAATTTCACCTCACTCGTCCCAATAACTAACTGGTCCCTGTGTATTATCAAAAACAAAACTCGTGACACCGTCTTGTCCAATGCTTTAATATATCTTGTGAAACAGTGAAACATAATGAGAAATCCCCACCACCACAGTAACGTTTATGCCCATAGTAGGATTAGCTCTATATCATAAATTTTCACTAGTTTTCACGACACGAGTTTTGTTTCTGATAGTACAACCATCCCAAACCAAATCAAACCAAATCAAACCACACCAACTTTTGACGATAAGCTGCCCAGTCATATTTCCACGTGGGATCACCTCCACATTGAAGACGCTACAGTGTTTATGTTGCAAGAAGACCCATCATACATCAGTCCTGTCTGTCTGTCTGTCTCTGTCTGTCTGTGTCTCTGTGTCTCTGTCTCTGTCTTTGTCTCTGTATCTCTTTCTCTTTCTGTATCTCTCTCTCTTTCTCTTTCTCTCTCTCTTTCTCTTTCTGTATCTCTCTCTCTCTCTGTATCTCTCTCTCTCTCTCTCTCTCGCTTCATATGCATATATTAAAAGTTATATAATATTAATAATCACATACCTCCACTACCACATCCTCTCTACACTAACACTTTAAAACAGTCGCAGGAAATTAAAGCAAAAATATTGAGCTGAAATACACGCACTGAAAACAAGATATTATAATTAGTTGCCAAAAATAAAAAGAGAAAGAAAACAAGATAGAGAAAAAAGGAAAAATGAAACTAAATAGAAAGAAAGAAAAAAGGAAAGAAAAGGTCCAATTCCATTATGATCATTATGCAAGGTGTCAATTGAAGAGGTAAATGTTTCTTCGTCTCGCTAATTGCAACAAAAGAGTTTGAATTTGCAAGGATAATTATCGAGGGGCAGATTTCTTGTTTTATTACACACATTGAGGGAAGCTGAAGTCTCCAAACACTGACATAATTATCATTGTATTCTTAATTTTCATGAGAAGATAATTTTACTGAATACAAAATCGTTTGGCATGAATTAGTTAAGGGGTTAATACACTTCTGGTACAGTTCATTGGAGCATCTTGATTCCTCCAAAATATGTCAGGAACCAGAACCAGCGAATGAATATAATGGCATTCCGTTGCTTGGTATAGATTGGAGGAATCGGTTGCAATAGATTCATGCCCTCTTCATTCAAGCACATTTTCAGAAACTCGCATGAATTTTTTTTTTGCATACCTGTGAAATTATTGTAGGTTTTAAGGTCATAAGTGATTGTAGGTGTTTATAAATCTGGAGCAGCTGATTCCTCCAAAATATATATTCCATACATTGTGTCCCCAGCCAGATATGCATGTATTTCTTGGTATGCACGTAACTATCCTTGAATATATTTTTGCTTAGCTATGCACGTAAGTCTATTCCTAAATATGTGTATCCTCAGCCATGCACGTAAGCTATCCCTAAGTGTACACGTGCAGGGCCAATCTTGTGACGTGTTGTTGGTGGCTGCACGCATGTACGGCCACATTCAAATAACCACCAATACTTTCCTACCCTCGTGTAAATAAATCAATATCATATCAGAATATAATCATACAACAACACCTTACGTCAACTCGACCCCCTCAATTATTACTATGAGATGTTGCATAATCATACACGTGTTGTTCTTTATTACCAAGATATTTACTACAATGGAAGGAAAGTGTCGGTGGATATTTGATTGTGGCTGTACACCTTCCTTCCTTCCTTCCTTCCTTTCTCTTCCTGTCTTGGTTGGTCCCTCTTATGTCACTGGTTTCCCTCACAGGCTTAGATTAATGTATTTTTGTGACTACGGTGGTGGAAGATGTGTGTGTGTGTGTGTGTGTGTGTGTGTTGTTAGTGATGTGTGTGTGATTTGTGTGTGTGTGTTTGTTTTGTTTGTGTGTCTGTATGTGTTGTTAATGTGTGTGTGTGTTGTTAGTGTTGTGTGTGTATTGTATGTATGTGTTGTAAGTGATATGTATGTGTGTGTTTTTTGTGTGTGTTTTGTTAGCGTTCTTATGGATAGAGATGAAAATAGATTGAAGACTAAGAAGAAGAGAAGAAAAGAGAAGAAAAGATAAAAGAAAGTTCGTGGTAGTGGTAGTGTTGGTGGGGGTAATGGTAGTGGTAGTGGTAGTGATAGTGATAGTGTGAGAGGAAGAGAGACGGAAGGAGGCCTGGGGGTGGGTGGGTGAGGTAATAGAGAGAGAGAGAGAGAGAGAGAGAGGAAAAAAAAAAGGCCACGGGGCGAACGAGAGCAAGAAGAAGGATGGATAAAAACAAGAACAAGGCCAAAAAAAAATACTAAAAAGAAAATGAAAACACGGGAGAACAAAGACCGGATTACGAACAAGAAACATTAAAACGAGAATAAGCAACAGAAAAAAAAAGCAAAAAACACACACACACAAACCAACCCAAGTTTAAACACAAAGGAAATGATGATAATAGGAAAACTTTGGACATGAAGCAAGGAATGGTGGGTGGGGTGGATCGTAAAATAATATGAGAAGGGAGAAAAGATTATCTAAGGGATGTGTATCTATCTACTAGTTGTCTCCTCTGATGCTGAGTGCTGTGTGTGTGTGTGTGTGTTGTGTGTGTTTTGTGTGTGTTGTGTGTGTGTTTTGTGTGTTGTGTGTGTGTGGAGGGAGTTATTACTTATACCACTTATACTTTTCCCCTCTTTTCCCCCCTCTCTTTTCCCCTCTTTTCCCCTCTTTTCCCCCTCTCTTTTCCCCTCTTTTCCCCCCTCTCTTTTCCCCATATTATTCCCTCGTTCCTCCTATTTTTCCTTTTACCCTCTTTCTCCTCTCCTTATTCCCTTTCTCCCTTCCCCCCTTCTTTCCTCTACATTCCCCTCCCTCCCTTCCTTCCTTCCTTCCGTGTGTGTACGTACATAATATTATACATACCGGTTTATCAGCGAGACATTTGTAGAGGGAGATTGACACTTGCAGTACTAACGGCATTATTTCCTTCTAATCCCAACCATCACAGCATAATATAAGATGATATGATAAGAATTTTATAGAAATGCAAATGTTATGTTTATTGTACAGTACAGTCGGCAGCATAAGTTCCCTTCATTTCATTTTCATCTACGTATGCATGAGGTATAGTAATGTTGTAACACTATTTGAATATAGAGATGACATAATTATATACTTTTCATGGAGTAAATTACATATGTTGTTAGAATAGTAGCAACTGCATGGTTCAGAATGCATCTATCTGGTCATATTAGCATCCTTTAATTTCACGAGATGGACGCGAATTTCCGCTACACCGGCTGTACTAAATGACAAAGTTGTTGATGATGATGATAGTGAAATGATATCAGTATTTTTATCAAGACAAATATTGAAATATGTTTGTAGCTTGAGTATTTTTGTGTTAAGGATTCCACACGTTTTTAATACAAATATTTATTATGGAAGAATAACATCATTTCCACGTTGTTACTCGCATGTTGTACCTCTTTTAAAATATTAATGATATTTCTCCTCTCTACTACACATTGTATACAGTATTATACAATGACTTTGAAAAATTTGATACCAAAATGGAAATATTTTTTTTTTTTTCCTTTTTTTTGTCAGGGTTCATATTTTGTTAATTTCTCTCCGATAAGAATAACCGATAACTTTCCTCTCGGTGTAAGACGTTTACTAATCACAGTGATTACGGTGTTGGAACAAAGTTGTGAAGCTAAACCTTCTAGTCAGTAGGGAAGTTGTTTTTTTTTAGTTTTTTTTTCTGAACGTGATAATTATGGGAGGGAAATCGTATCTTCAGAGAATGGGACGAGATAACATAGGTCAGGTTTCATAAAGCTGAGTTAGGAAAGTGAAGATGTTAGTTACTGTACTATGATGACTACCAACACACACACACACACACACACACACACACACACACACACTACATTATTAACCCCGCGTTGTAGTCAGGAAATTGGAGGTTGGCGAGTCCTTCAAACATTGCCACGAAACACACACCCCTTATACTGAAAGACGTTTGTTTCGTGGCACATATAGTCAGGAGAAATCAGATGCCATCACCAAAAAGATTCACACACGATCACAGGTTGGCGAGTCCTTCAAACATTGCCACGAAACACATCCTTATACTGAAAGATGTGTGTTTCGTGGCATACTCAGGAGGAATCAGATGCCACCACCAAAGGTAATGAATGCCTCCCGGAAATTGAGTCCGTTTGGTAACTCTTTCTAACGACAGGGGGATTTTTCCTGTTTTGTGGAAGTTCATTGGCAAGGAAGGTTAATAAGGGGGTGTGGGAGTAGGGGACAGGTTTGGGGGTGGTGGTTGGGGGGTGCGGGAATAGGGGGACAGGCTTTGGGGGGTTTGGGAGGTAGGCTTTGGGGGGTGCAGGAATAAGGGACAGGCTTTGGAGGGGTGCAGGAATAAGGGGACAGGCTTGCAGGGGTGGGTAGAAAGCCTGTCCCCTATTCCCTAACTCCCTCCCCCCACCCCACCCAAACCTGTCCCCTTATTCCCGCACCCCCTTAAAGTGAGCCGTTAGTTGGTGTGTTTACGAGGGACTGAAGATTATACAACCCCACAAGTCATGGCTGAAGTGTGTCATAAGAACATGATGATGATGATAATGATGATGATGTTGTTGTTGTTGTTGTCTTCCTTCAAGTATAATTATAGTGAAAAGAGGAACCGGCTTGCTTGCACCTGTACTGTATAGTGAAGAAGTCTGTTTCATGGCTAAGTTTGGAGGATTCTGTCTGCTGGAGCCAATGTACCTGACTTATAAAATTTTATATATTCCTTTATTTTGATGTATTGCATGTAAGTTCCCTGATTCCTTCACACTATATTATATGCCACGAAGCAGATCCTTTATTAATACCAGTGAAGGCGTCTGTACTCTGGCATAGTTAGGAGGAATCAGTCGCCTTCCAATTCACCCAAAAATAGAATCTCCCATTTCATATTTGGTCTTTAGGTTTCACAAATATTATACCTATAGTCAGTCAGTCAGTCCCAAATGGCTCACTGCATGGAAAGAGTCTCATTATTCCACTCGTCTCTTAATGTATTTTATTCTGGTCCTGTGTTCCTGTAATATTTTTGGAGGCATCAAGTTAGTCCAGTAATATCAAAAGTGTATACCATCCCCTTAATTGCCGAAGATGAAACGCAGAATAAAAATACTCAGAGATATCATAAACTAGGAACATTTTCATTCACTGTCTGGTGTTGCTTCTTCAAAATAATTCCGATTTTTCATTATCTGTCAGCATCAGAGGTCTATATAATTATGATGTCTGTTCCACCAGATTCTTGTACTGATTTTTCATACAGGGATGTTTTTAAAAAGTCAGGGAATATTAACAATGACACATTTTCAGAACACTTTATGACTACTTGCTTTTGATAACACACCACAACGACACACACTCATGACATCTACCTCCTGCATCACACCTGGCGATACACACACACACACACACACACACACACATATATATATATGTATATACGCATACAAATACACGTATGCACACACACATACTGTACATACATACATACATATACATACTTAAACATATACACACACACACACACATAAACAAAGCAAAACAAAGTAAGATTATAACATCCATGGTCTAACGTAACAACGCATCACAACGCCTCTGTCTGATGTAAAGAAAATAATTATTGCAACGTCACTCCAGTAGAACAGGAACCGTAAACGAGTGTTGTGAAATCCCTCGTCTCCAGCTGCTTGTATGCTTTTACACACACACACAGACACTAACACTGACACTCTCTCACGCTAAAACAAACACACACACACAGACAATCTCTCGCTAAAACAAACACACACACTCACTCAAATACACACACACACACACACACTCACTCTCACGCTAAAACACACACACACACACACACACACACACACAATGCATCTTTAGCTCGGTGTAGGAGAGACCTTTTACTAAACACTGTGGCTGCTGCTGTTGTGTTATTGTAGAGTGAGTGAGTGAGTATATAGCCATGCAGTATTCTCCTTCAGTCAAATACACGGGCAGTAACAGGGCGTAGTACTCCATGTTCTCAGACGACGAGGAGGAGGAGGAGGAGGAGGATGGTTTTTGTGAGGTGTGTGTGTGTGTGTGTGTGGGTGTGAGTGGGTGTCATTTTGTTTGTTTGTGTGTGTGTGTGTTATTTTGTTTGTTTGTGTGTGTGTGTCATTTTGTTTGTTTGTGTGTGTGTGTGTTATTTTGTTTGTTTGTGTGTGTGTGTGTGTGTGTGTGTATGCATTGGTGAGAGAAAAAGAGAACGTGTGTGTGTGTGTTTAAAATTCTCCTTTTGTTTGTTTGTGTGTGTGAGTGTGGGTATGTATGTGTGTTTATAGGCGTGTACAGTATGTGTGTTTATATATATATTATTATAAGCTCTCCACAACAGGTTTACACATACAAAAATAAACACACCTTTTGGGGAAGTTTTGTTTTGGTGGGATAATAACTGGAGCAACTGATTCTTCCAAACTATTCCAAGCAACAGAACATCATTATTTTTGTTCAACTGGTCCTGTTTCCTGGCATACTTTGGAGGAATAAAGGCACTCCAATGTAGCACAAAAGAATGACCACCTTAAACCCTGTCATCTTGAGGGCAGTGTTCAGATGTTTTGATTACCGTGTCATATTGTGAGAGTGTGGGAGAGGGAGAGGGAGAGGGAGAGGGAGAGGGAGAGGGAGAGAGGGATGGAGAAGGAGAGGGAGTGAGAGAGTGAGAGGGAGGGAGAGATGTACAGAGAGAGAGAGGGAGAGGGAGAGAGAGATGTACAGGGAGAGATGTACAGAGAGAGAGAGAGATGTACAGGGAGAGC
The DNA here is from genome assembly GCA_034508575.1 of Petrolisthes manimaculis. Classification (NCBI taxonomy): domain Eukaryota; kingdom Metazoa; phylum Arthropoda; class Malacostraca; order Decapoda; family Porcellanidae; genus Petrolisthes; species Petrolisthes manimaculis. The sequence continues at coordinate 52,956 of JAWZYT010003308.1, forward strand.
TATACAGAGAGAGATGTACAGAGAGAGGGAGAGAGAGATGTACAGGGAGAGATGTATAGAGAGAGGGAGGGAGAGATGTACAGAGAGATGGAGAGGTAGGGAGAGAGGTACAGATAGTGAGTGAGAGGTTAATGGTGGCTCTAGGAACGTTTTGTGGGTGTAGTGAAGAGTCGAGGAAAGAGATCATGTCCGTGTATCCATTTATCCCCAAAAGGCGACGATGTATGCAGTCCTATTTACTTTACCTTCTGATTATACAGTTAAATAAATGTATGTTTGTGTACTTTAATTAAGGGGCATTATAGTGTTGGTAAATCTGGAGCAAATGATTCCACCAAACGATTCCAAGCAACATGGCACCATTACTTTTGTTCATCAGGTCTTGTTTTCTGGTATAATATGAAGGAATCAAAGCACTCCATCATTGTACCAAAAGTATACAATTCCCTTACCTACTACCTCACATCCTCAAGAGCTCGGGGCTGCTCGGTCAGACAGCTTGAGGATTTAACAACAACAACAACAACAACAACAACAACACCTACAACAACAACAACACCTACCTCACAATATCATTAGGATAAGAGAATGAATGTGTATCACAAAACTTTTCCCCTGTCCGTCGGTAGGTACAAATATATAAAATCGTATCGTCATCATAAGAGAATGAATTTTCCTCTGTCTGTATATAGGTTGATCAAATAATCGTGTCGTAATCATAAGAGAATGTGCATCACCAACTATTTCTCTGTCCGTCGGTAGGTACAAATACAAAGAATCATATAGTTAGTATCATAAGAGTATATGCATCACCAACTATTTCTCTGTCTGTCTGTCTGTAGGCTAGGTAGGTAGGTAGGTAGGTAGGTAGGTTGTTAGGTAGGTAGGTAGGTAGGTACAAATATAAAGACATATCTCCATGGTCCTGATACAAATGAAGTCATTATTGTGGCTGCGTCAGAACTCGAATCTGATACTTGATTAGGGGTCTTGGTGTAGCGGGTCTTGGGCTGGGATTGCTGCTGTTCTCAAGGCGGAGGAGGGGTTCGAGTGCTGACCAGACTACCATGCACATAAGGGTGAAATTCCAGCCTCGTAATCCCATTTATCAGACTCAAAGGGTTCGGGTAACTAACTATAGACGTTCTAACCTCTGTATTGACCAGTCTCAGGAGGCGATCAGATTCTGCGTTGCTTTAATTCCAGACTGTCATTTATTCTCGCCTTCTCGTACGACCCTGCAACTCTATCTACTAGAGTTGACGGGACCACATCTAAGCATCACCTCTCAACTCAAATTTATGGGTCGTCCCCTCCCCCCCCCCCCGATTTATTTTTGCGCTGTGATCCCAAAAAACCTCGGTTATCATAATTGCATCGATAGAGGGGGAGTAAGAGCGGGGCACGACAATGATAAGGATTAGGATGACTTAGATTCAGATTCCAAAGCGATAACCATCCGAATCTATACGAGGAGAGTATTCTAAAAGGGTCCTAGCGATGATAAGTGTAGTGTGTACAATATGTCCAGGGAGATTACAACAGATAGCAATGGACGAGGGGGAGAAGGAGGAGGAGGAGGGGGAGGAAGAGGAGGAGGGGGTTGAAGAGGTGGTGGTAGTGGTGATGGTAGTTGTGGTGGTAGTGGAGGAGGGGTAGGAGGAGGAGATGGTGGTGGTAGTAGTAGTAGTAGTAGTAGTAGTAGTAGTAGTAGTAGTAGTGGAAGAGGTGATTGAGGTGATAATGGTATATTTTATAGTGGAGGAGGAAGAGATGGTGGTGGTAGTGATAGGGGTGGTAGTGATAGTTGAGTAGGTGGTTGGGGTAGTGGTGGTACAGATGTTGTTATTATCACTTACGTTATTATTGTTATTATAGCTAACGTTGTTGTTGTTATTATTATCACTCACGTTATTACTGTCATTATCGGCAGTATTCTGTATTTTATTAGTGATATTATTATTGATATTTTATCTAATGGTTTTCCGCCTGGTGTTTGTGCCAGACGAAGGGATGTCGATGATTTTTTTTTTCTTTAAGAGACGTGTATGAATTTTTCTATCTTTTTTTTTACTTCTTTCTTCACTCACTTTGTCTGTCTGTCTGTGTCTGTCTCGCTATCTCTCTTTCTTTCTCTCTGTCTGTCTTTCTCTCTGTCTGTCTCTGTCTCCATATTTTTTTTTACCGTACTTTGTGTCTTCATTTTATTATCTCTTCGCTTTGTGTTCCTATTTTTTTATTGGATTTAACCATATTTAATCATATTTTTTGTTATAATTCTCTTTGACCTCAGTTTATCTTTAGTTTTATCCTCTCCTTCTCTTTTTATTTGTTTACAGTTTCGTCTTCTCCTTCGTTCTCGTTCCTCTTTACATTTTATAAGCAATTTTCTCGGTCCTCTCATTCACATGCTTTCGTTTTTTTCTACTGTCCCCCTTACCTGTCAATCATCCCTCTTCCTCGGGTGACAAATGACCTCACTGTTGTGGCCCCTATTATCAATCAATCAATCAATTAATCAATCGACCAATCGTTCAGTTTATCTGTGAAATATTAACAATGTTTATGATGGATAATAATAGATCATATTTTTTCTTAAACTTTCACACTTATCTTTTTCTTAAACTTTCACACTTATCTTTTTCTTAAACTTTCACACATATCTTTTTTTTAAACTTTCACACTTATCTTTTTCTTAAACTTTCACACTTATTTTTTTCTTAAACTTTCACACTTATTTTTTTCTTAAACTTTCACACTTATCTTTTTTTTAAACTTTCACACTTATCTTTTTCTTAAACTTTCACACTTATTTTTTTCTTAAACTTTCACACTTATCTTTTTCTTGTTCCATTTCCCTTTCACTTTGTACATCCATTATCTCTTCATTCCTCCATTTCCACACACACACACCTGTATAATTTTCTGTTTACTTTCTTCAATTTTCTTATTTTTTATTTAATTTTCTCTTTATCTCCTTTTATTCCTTCTTCCTTCACCTTACATTTTCCCACGCCTGTTTCATTGTCTATTTCCTTCCTTCATCTTTCTTCTTCTTCTTTGCTTTATTTTCTTATTTCTTTTATCCGCATTTATTCCTCTTTCTTCTGTTTTAGCTTTATTTTTTTTTTACTTATTTTCTCTCCATTTATTCCTTCTTTCTTCACCCTACATTTTCTCACACCTGTATAATTCTCACATTCCTTTCTCCATCTTTCTTTATTCTTTTTTTGCTTCATTTTCTTCCTTGTACACTAATCTTATATTCCTTCTTCCTTCACTCTAGACATTTTTCTCTCGTCCCCTTAAAAAAAAAAAAAACTTCCAACACGTCTGCCCCTCTTTACCCCTTTATATTCTTATTTATATCCTTTCAATTATTTCGTAAACCTGCCTCAGCTCACTTTCAATTTTGTCTCCACCCTATTTTTTTTCCACCACCCACTTTTCAGGTTGGCTCCACCCACTTTCAAGCCTGTTTTCAATTTACTTTTTTCCCCCACGTCCACCCACTTTTCTCCTCACCTACTTTTCTACCTCCACCCACTTTTCTCCCCCAACTCACTTTTCTCCCCCAACTCACTTTTCTCCCCCAACTCACTTTTCTCCCCCAACTCACTTTACTCCCTCTACCTACTTTCAAGCCTGCCACTACTTTATTTCTTCTTTCCACTTACTTTACTCCCTCCACCCACTTTAGCCTACTCCTTCCGTCCACTTTTCTCCCTCCACCCACTATTATTCCTTCACTCACTTTCCTCTTTGTTTACGTTCTTATTTCCTCCCATTCTCACTTAATCCACCGACCTCTATTTCAAACATCGCTTCCTTCACCATCTATATAAACACACAACACACACACACAAACACACACGAAGACAAAACAAACCCAAAACACACACACACACACACACACACACACACAAAACAACACACACACACACATACACAAAATAACACACACACACACACGAAGACAAAACAAACCCAAACACACACACACACACACACACACACACACACACACACACACACACACACACACACACACACACACACACACTACATCAGGACACAGAGCACCACGCCCCCGTCACCCTTATCTCTTCCCTAGGGGCACAGTTCACACCCTAATTTTCTTATCAGTGGTCTGTCTGGTGGTGGTAGTGGTGATGGTGATGATAGTGATGGTGGTGGTGATGATGATAGTGGTGGTGGTGGTGGTGATGATAGTGGTGATGGTGGTGATGGTGGTGGTGGTGATGATAGTGGTGGTGGTGGTGGTGATGGTGGTGATGGTGATGGTGATGGTGATGGTGGTGGTGGTGGTGAGGATGCTTGGTGTTGATGGGGATGGTTATGGTGTTAGGGATGAAGGGGGTCGACAGTGTGTGCTCGACATAAACCTCCTCCTCAGTTAGTAATGGTGGGTGCTGTCACCTGCTAACTCACCCATCCCACCCTCACACCTTCTGCCATCTCCGACTCCACCCTTACCTTCACCACACTTCTGCGTTCTTCTACTCCTCCTTCTCATCTCCCTCCTTCTCATCTCCCTCCTTCCCCTACTCCTCCTCCTTCCCCTACTCCTCCTCCTTCCCCTACTACTCCTCCTTCCCCTACTACTCCTCCTTCCCCTACTACTCCTCCTTCCCCTACTACTCCTCCTTCCCCTACTACTCCTCCTTCCCCTACTACTCCTCCTTCCCCTACTCCTCCTCCTTTCCCTACTCCTCCTCCTTCCCCTACTCCTCCTCCTTCCCCTACTCCTCCTCCTTCCCTTACTCCTCCTCCTTCCCCTACTCCTCCTCCTCCCCTACTCCTCATCCTCCCCTACTCCCCCTCTTCCTCCTCTTCCTCTTCTTCCCCTACTCCCTCTCTTCCTGTTCCTCCTCCAACACTTTGGAAGAAAGCCAACATAACTCCTAAATATAAGAAGGGAAAGAAAAGCAAAGCCGGAAACTATCGTCCAATAAATATAACTACTGTTATAGTAAAAGTGTTTGAAAAAATAGTGAGAGACAAAATAGCATTGTATTTGGATGACAACAATCTATTTTTTTACTCCCAACACAGATTCCGTAACAACAGATCTTGCTTCACAAATCTACATGAAATTTTCAACTATATACATCTTAATGCAGATGACAAAGTAACTTTCAAAGTAACACTCGATAAATTCTGTCCGGAAAAATGTTTCTAATCATTATTATTTTAATATATATATATATATATATATATATATATATATATATATATATATATATATATATATATATATATATATATATATATATATATATATATATATATATATATATATATATATATATATATATATATATATATATTTAAGTAGTTGCAGATATTCGATAGATATATTCTGTGTTCATATCCTCGCTTTTCTATAGAAATATCTTTATTTGCTCTTTATAACATATAAGGTTACATTTCTATCATTATCCAACCGGTGTATCCTGTGGGAGTGGTGGGTGGGGAGGAGCCTTGGCCTTTATCTTATCCTTTCCTTCAACTAGTAGTATAGCTTAGCTGTAGGTAACCAGGTAGCCTCGTAAAAGGCCACCAGATGTCCTGTTGCCTATACTTTCTTATACTTTCTTTGTATTCCTCTTTCTCTACTCCTCCTCCCATATTCCTCTTTCTCCTCCTTTTTCCTTTCATCTTCTTTATTCATTTTCTTTTTATCTTGTCGTTCGTCGTCATATTTTCTTACTTTCGTCTTCACCATCTTCTTATCCTACTCTTCCTACTCTCATCATTATCACATAAATGAATTTTCTACTGTTTTGTCTTATTAATTTCCTTTCCTCATTTTTCTCCTTCTTCTATACTTCTCCTCTAGCTCCTTCAGGCACACGACATTCTACCTTCCCTCTATACACTCTAACTCCGTATCTGTACACCACCCCAAGCATCATCTCCTATACCACCCACTCCATCACAACACACACCTATAACTTTTTCAACCATTACCTCAAGTCTCCACCCATGACACCTCCACTTACTCGCCCTCCTTCCTCACCTTTCTCCTGCCTCATCTAAGCCTCCATCTTTGACTCCACCCTTATCTCTATGTTATCATCGTCCCCCTCCTCCTCCTCCTACTCCTCCTCCTCCTCATTATGTTATGTATACTGTCCCTCTCTATGTATGGTATATTTATAATCATATACATTTGTTTGTATAGTCTCTCCTTCTACACCTTATTATTTAAAGCCTCTGGATGCCTGCCGTTGTTGTTGCTTTGTTATTTTGTTGTTGTTCTATTGATCTTTTGTTATTGTTAGTGTTATGTTGTTTTTGCTATGTTCTTGTTGTTCTGCTTTTGTATTCCTTGCCCATTCCTTCCACTTCCAACACACATACACAATCCTCTTCTTTACATTCACACGCACATTCCTATTTCCACTTCTCTCCTTGCTGTTGGTAAATCTCGAGCAACTGATTCCTCCAAACCATTCTCAGCAACAGGCCACCATTATTTTTCTTATTCTGGTCCTGTTTCCTGGCATGCTTTGAAGGAATCAAGGCGCTATAATATACCAAACGTTTATATACTCCATCCCCGTAATTAAGGACCCTGTGTTCGTGTATGAAAATAGGAGGCTTCTGATTCTTCCTGACCATGCCACAAAACAAGCTCCTTCCATATAGGTGGTGTTTCGTGGCAATATTTGAAGGACTCATTTACCTCCCAAAACATGTTCTGACTACATGCACCGACTTCCTTTCACCAGACCTAACCCTCTCTTATCATATTAATCCTGACCCTATCTATATTTCTCCACCTCCCTCCTCAATATTAATCCTGACCCTATCTATATTTCTTTACCTCCATCCTCTATATTAATCCTGACCCTATCTATATTTCTCCACCTCCCTCCCCTATACAGCTGCCTCCACCCACCCACCCAGAACCCCTCCCTCGACTACTGCATAAGTGAATAGTTGAATCCATCATTGTTTAAGTATTCAAGGCGAGCTACCGAGTCTGCCTAATTATGGACTATTACTGCATAAAGTTAAATAAGATGATCACCTCTAGTTTGCATACATTATTATATTGGCCGGGGAAAAATTTGGAGGTAAAGATTTTTCTACCTGCCTGGGCCAGAAACCTGTAGTGTAAAACAATCATACCGTAACAACCTTAAAATTTCTGCTCGTAAATCCTTAAGTCTATCCCCAAGGAATATTTTAATATTTTTTTTTATATATAAGCTCAGTAAACTTTTCCTTTAATACGCACTCATAACATTTTAAGGGGTAAAAATTAGTCCCAGTAAGGGGGAAATTTTCTCGTTGGTAAATTGGAAGTCTACTGATTCCTCCTAACTATGACAGAAAACAGACGTCCTTGATGATATTAATTAGGAGATCTGTTTCCTGGTATAGTTTGGAGGAAGCTGTACAGACCTTCCAGTTCACTAACAAAAGAATCTCCCCTTGTGGTCCAAACCTGTGATCATGTAAGAAGATTGAAGACTTCTAATTCCTCCTGACCAAGCCACGAAACATGCTCCATTCACATAGATGGTGTTTCGTGGCAAGGTTTGAAGGACGCATGAATCTCCAATACTTCCACAACATCACTGGGCCCCTCCACTACTCATTTATATTATAATCTATAGAGGTGAACCAAAAAAATCGTGTTGGTGTGTTCAGGATATTTATAGGGAACTTAAGTAAAGCGTCTAAAAATCTTCGGTTGTTGAACATGTTATTGCCATCAGAAGGTCATCAGAATTCTCAAGTGTTGCCAATATTCAAGTGTTGCCAATATTCAAGTGTTGCCAATATTCAAATGTTGCCAATATTCAAGTGTTGCCAATATTCTCATGTGTTGCCAATATTCAAACAGAGCTCTGACATGTGTGGGTGATGGAGGGCGAGAAAATTGTGGGCAGCGAGTGAGATAAGGAGGGAAGATGGTGTGTGGCAGGTGTGAATAAGGACGCTATCATAATGCTAATATTAGTAGGTACGAAAATGGATATGGAAACACACATGAAAATTAAAAAGATAAACAAAAAAAATTGCTCGATAAAATATAGTGAAAAAATATGACCAGAAAAAAATAAAGAATATAATAAATATATAAAATTATTATATGAAGTGAAAATAAGACTAAAAATTGATATATGGAATGTGCTCAGGAAAAATATGATGATGATGATGATGATGATAAGTTTTGGAAGGTGAAGAGAAGACCACGTAATGAGAGGGTCAAGTGTAGAGATGAACATGATGTAGGGAGGGAGGGAGGGATCTAGGGCTTATAGCAAAATTGAGTGTGTGTGTGTGTGAGAGAGAGAGAGATAGAGAGAGAGAGTGTGTGAGAGAGAGAGTGTTTGTGTGTAGTGTGTGTGTGTGTGTGTGTGTGTGTGTGTGTGTGTGTGTGTGTGTGAGCGGTAAAATTATTAGCAAACCTTTCCCCTATTTCTCCCCCCTCTTCCCCTATTCCTCCTTTCCCTCCTCCTTCCCTCCTCCTTCCCCTATTCCCCCCCTTCCATCCTCCTTCCCTCCTCCTTCCCTTCCCCCTAAAAATTAGACATAGGAAGTCGTATTGGTGGGAAGAATATCTAATTAATAAATGGGAGGCTTGCTACTGATTCCTCCAAACTATGCCACGACACAGACCACCTCAGTACTATGACTTTGGTGTTCTGTTTCATGGTATAGTTTGTAGGAATCAGTCTGCCTCTATATAGCTAGTTTATTGTTAATTGAATCTTGCTTCCTTCTCACAACACTCAAATTGACACCACTAGAATGACAACAACAAGCAACACTTAGAGCATGTATAAACACACACACACACACACACACACACACACAGACACACGGGCACTGTAAATGTATACCCCAAATAACACAATTATTATATCTTACTTCTCAGGGAGACCAAACGCACACACATACACGCACGCACGCACACGCAAGCACGCACGCACATACACGCACGCACGCACAATTAAGTTTGAATCAAGGGTACGTCCCATTCTCTCTCTCTCTCTTTGTGTGTGTGTGTGTGTGTGTGTGTGGTCCTGTGGGCATTATGGCAGTGAAGCATACAATACATATTCACTCTCGCCTTGCACACCTTCATTATCAATATCATGCATTTTCTAATTCCTCTTGGTCCCCTCCACCTCCACCCCAAGCCATTTTTCTACCTCCATCTCTTGTCCTTTCCTCCACCTCCACCTCCACCTCTTATCCCCTCCACCTCCACCTCAAGCCATTTCTCTACCTCCATCTCTTGTACCCTCCACCTCAAGACATGCCTCTACCTCTCTCTATCTCTTCATCCATCCACCTCCACCTCCCCTTATTCTCTCTGTATCAAGATGTCTCCCGAAACACGGTAAAAGGCATAAGGTGCATGTTAATTATCCCAAAAATATGTTATGTTATTCAAAGAAATGGTGGAGATGTAGAGTATCTGTTTTTGGGAAGCAGGGAAACGCTAGGGAGAGGAACAGAGGGAAATCAAATGCAATGTGTATTATGTTGTGTTCATGAGAGCAGTGTAAGTTTAAGTTAAGGAAAGGGTAGTGTCAAAAAGAGTTGTGTGAGGCTGGGATTAGTTTGTACGTGTGAATGGTGTGAAAGAGGAGAAGGAGTGTGAGTGTTTGTGGCGTGTGTGTGAGGGATAGTGATGTGAGAAGAGTGAGTGAGGGATAGTAGTGTGAAAGAAAGATAGTGGTGTGAAAGAAAGGAGTTTGAGCGAGGAATAGTGGTGAGAAAGAGGTGTGTGTGTGTGTGTGTGTGTGTGTGTGTGAGTGAGGGATAGTACTGTGAAAGAAGTGTGTGTGAGGGAGGGATAGCGGTGTGAAATAGATGAGTGTGAGCGAGGGATAGTCGTGTGAAAGGGGAATGTAAGTGAGGGATAGACGTGTGAAAGAGGTGTGTGTGTGTGTGAGGGATAGTAGAGGGATGGGGTAGGGTCGGGGTAGGAGGGAGAGGGATGGGGAAGGGATGGGGTAGGAGGAAGAGGGATGGGTAGGGTCGGGGTAGGGTCGGGGTAGGAGGGAGAGGGATGGGGAAGGGATGGGGTAGGAGGAAGAGGGATGGGGAAGGAGTGGGGTAGGTAGGAGAGGGAAGGGGCCATGGGGTAGGGTGGGGCGTGGGGGCTTCCATGGGTAAGGGCGGCCACTTGCCATAATCAGGGAAGTTATGGAGATTACATCCTCAATTGTCTCATGGAGGGGGTGGGGGAGGGGGTACTGTAGGAAAGGAGGAACAGGGGTGGAGGGAGTATGTATAGTAGGAGAGAAGGAGGGAGGAGGAGGGGGTATGTATAGTAGTGGAGGAGGGACCAGGGGAGGAAGGGTATGTAACGAAATGGGGAGAGTGGTAGGTATATAGGAGGAGGTGCAGTAGGAAAGGAGGGACAGATGGAGGGGGAAAGGGGCAAGGGAGGAGGGATATGTGAAGGAAAGGAAGGAAGGAAGGAAGGGAGTGAAAGATGTAGGGAAAAATCACCATGGGAAGGAAAATTGAGGGAAAACTGGTGGGAAGGAGAGAAATATGGATGAGGGAGAATAAATGGAGACGGAATAGGTGAGAAAATCACTGAGGGAAAGAGGAAGACAACAAAAGGAGAAAATGGGAAGGAATATCGTAAAGGAGAATGAACAAGAGGGAAGGAGAAAAGCACCAAAGGAAGGAAGGAGGATGGGAAATGAAAAGTAATATTGTGTAATGAAACCGCTGAAGTGTATTTATTCTGTTTGTTGATTTGTGTTAGAAAGACTTTGATGTAAAACCAATATAAATTTATGTATATTCATGTATATTATTCGTATACTTTTGAATAACGAAGAACAGAAATATAAAGGAAGCGAGAGAGAGAGAGAGGGAGAAAAACTATTGACAGGAAATAAAAGCGTAGTAGTAGTAGTAGGAGAGAGAGAGAGAGAGAGAGAGAGAGAGAGAGAGAGAGAGAGAGAGAGAGAGAGAGAGAGAGCATCATCATCACCATGAGTGTGAAGGAAAGCCTGGTTGGGTATGTGTGTGTGTGTGTGTGTGTGTGTGTTAACAAGCGTATCGTGGAGCCTCTCAGACTCCCCTTGTAGCGAGTCCAGGGGAGGTCCAGGGAGGCCATTCTCAGCCCGGCCACCACCCCGCAGAGCGCTGATAGCCACCATTGTTGCCCTTTCCCTATTCAAAACATTTCCCGGGGGCGTGACTGTGGGGGCGAGGCAGCAGCACCAGCAGGAGGGGTGAGGAGGGCGTGGACACAAAGGCAGGAAGGCTAACTTGTTCAGGGAATGACGAGTTTGATTCGTTTTTATGCGATTGTTGTTGTTGGTGTTGTTGTTGGTGTTGTTGTTGTTTTATTGAGTGGAAGGTGATTATTTTTTTCTATCTTCTTTTTCTATTTTTTTTTAATGGGAATTTCTTTAGTCAGCATGACACTGGTTTTTTTTTTAAGAGTGATTATCATTTTCCTTCCCTTACTGTTGTTCGTCCAAGAATGCAAGAAATCCTACGGGTCATTTTACTGTTGTTATTAAACATTCAATACACTTTTCATGTACAACCACAGTCAAATCTCCACCGACACCTTCCTTCCATCGTCGTAAATATCTTGGTAATAAAGAACAACACTTGTATGATTTTGCAGCACCTCATTAATCATGATCAAAAGAATGTTTGAAGGGGTTGAGTTGACGTAAGGTGTTGCATGATTATATTTTGATATGAAACTGATTTATTTGCACGATGGAAGGAAAGTGTCTGTGTATATTTGTTTGTGGCTGTACAATACATAAGATGAGGTTCTCTTGTGGTCAGATTGTAAGCCGCATTGTGATTCCTCCAAACTCTATCATGCAACAGATCGTCTGTTTCCTTGCATAGGTTGGAGGAATCCTGTATATACAGTAGATTATCAACCCACCAACAGATGATGTGAATAATTTATATATACTCACCAATTCAATCATCAAAACCATCACTGCCACTAACACAAGGACGCGAAGGAAGCCATCATTTGGTTTTCAATCTTTGTTTCGTTATATGGAGAGCTGCTGAATCCACCAAGCAATCCTGGAAACAAGTCACCTCTGTGTTGCTAGTAAGGGATCTGTTTCCTGTATTAGTTTGGAGAATTCGGTAGCCAGCCAAAATACCAAAAGTAGGTTCTCCCCTTAAACTATGCAGATTAAACCCTTTGATATAGAAGATGGGTTTCATCGTGAATTTCGTTTACTGATTAACTTCGACTATCAACTTTACAAAATAATCATTCATACTTAAAACCACTGACACCTTAATCTCCACCTTAAGGACCCTGTGATCGTGTATAAAAATTGGAGACTTCTGATTCCCCCTGACCATGCCACGAAACACGCTCCTTCCATATGGGTGGTGTTTCGTGGTAATATTTGAAGGACTCATTTAACTCCAATACATCATACTGGCGACATCATACCATAACATACTGGTGACCTTTGGAGCAATCTGCCTAAACTGGTCATTATTCCGGTTCCAAAAAGACATTCAGGTTTGTACACACATGAGCGGCGGTGGAGTCGAGTCGAGTCGAGTCGAGACCAGGTATACGAAGCACCTACGAGCATTGATACCCATCTAGATTTGAGGTTCTTATTTTTTGTTGATTTCATGTTCTTTATCGTACACACACACACACACACATGATCAAATCTAGTCTCTCTCTTACACATACACACACATGTTCAAATCTATAGTGTCTCTCTTTTTCACACACACACACACACGCAGACACACACTGTTTCCCTGTATTACTCTGACAATGTATATGTTTCCGTACACTCCCGACTCTCACAACCATTCTTCCCTCTCCGTTTGTAGTGCATTGTATAGTACAGTATAGTCTATAGTGTCATTCATTGTATAGTACAGTATAGCCTATAGTGTCATTCGTTGTATAGTACAGTATAGCCTATAGTGTCATTCATCTCCCCTCCAAAGTATTCACAACGTCATCTTTTACGAACCTCCCTCCATTACATATTATTTTTCTTTGCTTCCTTCCATCGCCATATCATTTTCTTTTACATATATCATGTATTTTACTCTTCCTTTCCTTCCATCATCACATCATTTACCTCTATGTATTCATTAAACCTTACTCTCCCTTCCATCATTACACCATTTACCTCTATGTATTCATTTATTCATCATGTATTCATTTATTCATCATCATCACATCATTTGCCCCCACATAATATTTTCATCTCGTCCACAACCTTCCATCATCACAACGTCCAAACCGAGACTTCCACAAACCCGGCCCCCTAACAAGCTATCCGAGTCCCACTACACCTCCAGGGCAAAGTATAGGGCCATCAGGGGGTCATTATTATTTATAAGCTCACCCTGAAGCCTCTTTTTCCTTTAATAAGGGAAGAAATATTTTGTGTTGGTAAATATGGAGCAACTGATGAATCCTCCAAACTATTCCAAGCAACAGAACACCATTACTTTTTTGCTCTTCTGGTCCTGTTTCCTGGCATACTTTGGAGGAATCATGGCACTCCAATGTACCAAAAAAGAATGACCACCTTAAGGGTCCCTGGTGGTGTATCCTTCTAATTGGCGTCTTGAGTATCCATGCAGGTCGTCGGTGTCGTAATTGGGGAGCCACTATCAACCCTATTTTTGAGACGGGGTGAAGGGATGAAAAAAAAAGTGTAAGTGCCCCCACCATGTCCAAATTGGGTACTGTACCAAGTTTCTCGTGGTACAGGGAAAATATATATATGTATTTTTTTTCGCATGTATTTTCACAATCACACATTCATTTACTTACTCACTCATTAATTATACTTACCTACTCAACACATTCACTCAATACACTCACTCACTCACCCAATACACTCACTCACTCACTCATTATACTCTCTCATTACACGCACAACTATTTGATACGTAAGTGTGACGTGATTAAACCTATCTCACTGAAACTAAACCAAACCTAACCTAACCTAACCTCTTAATACATATAGTGTGCATTGTGGAGCACCTCGATTCCTCCAAAGTATGACAGGAAACAGGACCAGACTAACAAGAATGATGATGGTGGCCTGTTGTTGCTTGGAATAGCTTGGAGGAATCAGTTGCTCCAGAGTTACCCCCATCATTTCCCTGTACTCTGAGAGACTTTGTAATAAGGAGACCCTGGGTGTGACAAGATGACCAGTGGCCATTATGATACAATTTTTTGGTCCTTAGAAATTATAATAACATTTAGGTCTGTGTGTGTATGTTATAGTGTAGTGTGCGTGTGTGTGTGTGTGTGTGTAGGTTATATTGTAGTGTGTGTGTGTGTGTGTATTATAAATTTAGATTGTGTGTGTGTGTGTGTATGTTATTTTTTGGTGTGTATGTTATATTGTAGTGTGTGCGTTGTTAATAATATGAGAGAGAAACATTTAGACAAATCGACAGAAATAACGACCCCTAAAAACAAAACAAAAAAACTAAATAATCGAATCCCAACATAATATTAGGCATTACCTGTATGTATGTATTTACGATCCCTGAGAGAGAGAGAGAGAGAGAGAGAGAGAGAGAGAGAGAGAGAGAGAGAGAGAGAGAGAGAGAGAGAGAGAGAGAGAGAGAGAGAGAGAGAGAGAGAGAGAGAGAGGAATCAACAGAAGCCTACAATTTTGTTTAAACTATTCTTATATATTTATATTTAATTAATTCATCTCTAGTTCCTCCTTTCGTTATTTCATCTATAGTAATTATCTCTATGTCTGTCTTTATCCTCCTCCTTCCATTATTGCCAATTTTTATGTTATATATTTCGTCTTATGTCATTTTATATTGTCCATTTCCTTCACATTTTCTCATCATTATATTATTTTTTTTCCGGCTGCCTCTCGATAATTGATGCAGTATTTATATAACAACATATTTTCCAGGTTCAAACGTTTATTTCTATTTATCATCATATTTGTTTTTGTTTCTTCCTCTTTATGTTGTGATTTGTTTTTTCTTTCATAATTTTTTTTTACTGTGTGTGTCCTCCTTAGCTGGCTGCACCTCCCCCTCCCCTCCCCCTCCCCCTCCCCTTCCCTCCCCTCTCCCCCACTCTCCCTTCCCCTCTCCCCCACTCTCCTCTCCTCTCTCCCCCACTCTCCCCTCCTCTCTCCCCTCCTCTCTCCCCTCCTCTTTCCCCTCCTCTCTCCATTTTCCCGCCTTCCCCTTCCTGGTGTTTCCCGCCAAAAGGAGCTTCTGGGTGATGTTGATAGATGGCGCCATAAATTCCCGCCCTTTTTGCCAGCGGCCGCCATTACGCCGAGCGGCCGCGTATTTCCGGCGATAGCGGCGAGGAACGGCGAGAAATTGCGGGATTCCAGTCATCACCAGCGATAATGTATGATAAGTGGAGGAGGAGGAGGAGGTGGAGGAGGAGGAGGTGGTGGTGGAGGAGGAGGAGGAAGAGGAGGAGGAGGAGGTGGAGGTGGAGGAGGAGAACCATTATCTATAGTTACTGAGGTGGATTAGTGTGTGGATAATGAGGTGTGGATTTAGGATTACCTGTGTTGATTATGAGGTGTGGAATTAAGATTAAGTGTGTTTATTAATGAGGATTAGCTGTGTGTGTTTTTTACGATAATGAAGTGTGGATTTAGGATTTGTAGGGGGACAGGATTTTTTTGTGGATTTAGGGTTAACTGTGTGGATAATAATGTTGTGAGCAGAAAGACGGGATAAGTTAAGAAATATCATGGATGAGAGTAATTATTATTGTTATTATTATTATAATTATCATTATTATTATTATTGTTGTTATTATTGTTGTTGTTGTTATTATTGTTATTGTTATTGTTGTTATTGTTGTTGTTGTTACTATTGTTATTGTTATCGTTGTTATTGTTGTTGTTATTGTTTTATTATTATTATTATGATTATTGTTATTATTATTATTATTTTTATTTATTTTTATTTTTCCACCCATCTGGAGCCCTACACAATTGATGGGGAGGGGGGGGGGCTCATTTGGCCTATTATATTATAGGGGAGGTAGAGTATAGGACGTTGAGAATAGAGGGTGATTCTAGGTTCTAAATGCTTGATACTGGGCTCATTTGAAGTGTCTGTTTCTTGTGTCCGCGACTGTACAATTAGCTCGTATAAGTTTAATTAAAGGAGAGGAGCCTACTCTTTCCTTCCCTGTTGTTTACGTGCCTATAACGAGCCTCAAAAAAAATAGGGAGGGAAGGAGGGAGAAAAAGAGGTAGGTGTATATTTTTTAAAAGACCCTGCACGTGTATGAGACTTGGTGGCTTCTGATTCCTCCTGACTATGCCACGAAACAACCCCCTTCCCTATAGGTGTTTGTTTCGTGGCAATATTGAAAGGACTCATTTATCTATACAATTTCCTAACCACATCACAGGGTCCCGTTAAGACTGTACTCTGATATTGAAGTAGGAATATTGTGATGGGTGAAATCTTTCCTAGAGGAGGGAAGGACACAATTCCCAACTACAGTGAAAAATTACCTATGCTGTATAAGTCACAAGGGGTACGACGCTAAAACTCTTTATATGTTTTTGTTTATACAGAATTAAGGGACAGAGAGAGACTTTCTTACGTATCTGAGTGGAATAACCATGTACAAATTTTCCTATTGTAATGCTGCAGGCACTGACTGGCTTAAAGTTCATTGTTGGCAGAATATGAAGGAATTCCTCGTCTTAAGCATTTTTATTTAGATTGGCGAAATGGCAGGGATTCACCCCCAGCTGATGTCAGATCCTAAATACGTGCATCCTGTGTTTATTGCATGCCAGTGTTATAAAATGTACAGCTGTTATCATTATCCTGTGTGTATTGTACGTATTCCGTGAGTTTATTTATAATTTGGGGGGTTTGCATTAGATTCAGAAAAAAGCTGAGAAAATAAGTGAAGCTCTGTATATTAAGGCCATAAATAACGAACAATAAAGGCTGTCTGTCTGTCTGGTTGGCTGTCTGGCTGTCTGGCTGTGTGGGAATAATGATGGGGGTAATATTATGGAGTGGTGAATGAGTGAGTGAGTGAGTGAGGGAGGGAGGGAACGCCAATCAGTGTGTGCACAACAGTCACTATCAGAAGCCTTTTATTGTAACTTTCTTTCCTGTCTGACGGAGGGAAAAATAATGAGCTCTGACGTCCGTAGAATCTAGAAAATTAGACGTAATTATTGGAGCCTAGAAAATGAGACGTATTTGTTACCTTATCTACCTTATTGGTAAATTTGAAGCAACTGAATCTCTCCAAACTATTTCAACCAACAGGCCACCATTATTATTGTTATTGTGGTCCTGTTTCGTGGCAGACTGTGGAGGAATCAAGACGCTCCAATATAGCAAAAGTAGACTATCCCCTTAAGGTGGTATATAAGTATTTGTTTTGGTACATTGGGAGTGTATTGATTCCTCCAAAGTATATATGCTAGGAAACAGGACCAGAGGGGCAAAACTTAATACGGTGTTCTGTGGCTTGGAATAGTTTGGAGGATTCAGTTGCTCCAGAATTATC
>JAWZYT010003309.1:7500-127500 GCA_034508575.1 Petrolisthes manimaculis
ATAATTAGTAAAAAAAACAAATAATAATAAGGAATAATAATAATAATAATAATAATAGTAATAGTAATAATAATGATAATAATAATAAGGGAAAAAAGCAAAAACATATAATAATAATAATAATAATAATAATAATAATAATAGGATACATAAGCCGAAAACAATACAGTAGAATGGATGGTGAAGCCTAATATACTCAAACAATTCATGCGTTTCCTCAAATAGCCACACTAGAATGTATAACAAAAAAACTGATTCAAATGTTGTGCTTCGAATACTAACTAAACGATACATGATACTACTAGATAATAGATAGATGGTGTGTTTTGTCGTTCGAACCACAGTGAACCACAGAGAAATTCACTCATATAGATTCCGAAGATCGAGGCTTTGAACATTTTACAAGGGAGAAACGGAAGGCAAAAAATATTATCATTAGGCTAAACATCATTAATTTTTTGGTACAGCCACAATCAAATAAATATACAGCGACACTTTCCTTCCTCTCATCGTAGGAAATATTTTTGGTAATACAGAACAATTAACACGTGTATATATATATGATTTTGCTGCACCTCATAATATATAATAATAATTTATTGAGGGGGTTTAGTTGACGTACTACGTAAGGTGTTGTTGTATGATTATAGTTTGATATGATATTGAATTAAAAAAGTATCGGTGAATATTATTTTGATTGTGGCTGTATATGAATTGGAGTGTCTTGATTCCTCCAAAGTTTATGATGTCAGGAAATAGAACTAATAAATAATAATAGGCTGCTTGCTATCCTATTGTTGCTTGTAATAGTTTGGAGGAATAAGTTGATGCAGATTTACCACAAACAAAATTATACAAAATATATATACCCCTATATTAATTACCCTGTATATTCGTGTTTGTATGAAAATTGGAGGCTTCTGATTCCTCCTGACTATGCCACGAAACAATTAAGCTCATTCCCTATAGGTGTGTGTTTCGTGGCAATATTTGAAGGACTCATTTACCTCCAAACTTTCTGACTACATCACAAAGTTCCTTAATTAAGCTACACTATCATTAATAATAATAATAATAATAATAATAATAATAATAATATAGCTGTCAATTGGAAAGCTATTTATTCCTCCAAACTATGCCACGAAACAACATAACCACTATTAATTTTTTTATAGTATCATTGAGATAATTAAATTTTGGGTATTATTACAGAATAACTGGGTTTTGGTTAGGCTTGCGCAGTATTACCACATTAGGTTAGGTCCTGGAAATTTGCCCAGGTCAATTTATGATAATTTACACTGGTTATACCCGGTAGTTTGCCCAGGTTAGGTCCGGTAGTTTGCCCACGTTAGGTCCCGGTAGTCTGCAGTGGTCTAGGTTAGGTTAGGTTTGGTTTGGTCAGGTCAGGTCAGGTCAGGTCAGGTAAGACTAGTTTCCAAATTATGTTTGTGAACCCAGGTTTTCTGTAAATTTACCATATTTTGTTTCTTGGGAGAGTTTGTGGAGAATTCAGTAATAACTTATTAGCCTTCTACAATACCAAAATTAATGTTAAGAATAATATCCACGTGACAACAATAATAATATCCTACATAATATAATCCAAAGTATCCATATTTATCCCATCACATTATTATTTAACTACTACTATTACACGGTGGTAACTAATGATAGGTTACACACATCCCAATATAGTGTAAATAAGGGTATAAAGAGTAATAATAACAATAATAATAAAGAAGGGAACAACAGATCAGTACACTCCCACCTCTTATGATGGCGTCCCTCAGAATGAACTTTGAAGTGGATTATTTTTTTTTTTATATATATATAAAAAATTATTTCCTTCCTTTAATTAACTAGCTCATTCTGGTGATTGTTATGGCTAGAGTTATTTTTACACAAACTATTTTTTTACTATTTTTTTTACTAGAATGCAGACAGTTTCGCCAGGCTCTAGATCTACTTGACGATTATTTCCCCAACTTTCAACAGCATCATCATTTTCAGAATTTCCCTTTTTTTTTATCTCAGAAATTCCTTGTTTACTCCTGAGTTGTGCCCATCTTTCAAGGTCATTAGTAAAGGAGAATAAATAAATGTTGGATGTATAGGGAGGAAGGGAAGAGTAAAATAATGTTAGTTAAAGTGTGTGTGTGTGGTAGGTTTAGGCTTTGGTGAGAGAGAGAGAGAGAGAGAGAGAGTAATAATATAAAGGAAAACAGAAGAAAATTTTATAGGAAAGTATAGGAAAAGTGTTTGAAGCGTGATAATAGGAACATGTAGCAGGGAGAGGAAGAGGAAGGAGAGGAGGAACCAATGGAAGGGAGAGGAAGGAAGGGTAAGGAAGAGGAGGAAGAGGGAGGGTATAAGGGAGAGGAGGAGGGAGGGGGAAGGTTAGAGAGGAGGAGGAAGGGAGGGTAAGGAAGAAGCGGAGGAGTTAAAGTGGCGGGGAGGGTAAGGGAAAGGAGGAGGAGGAGGAAGGGAGGGTAAGGAAGAGGAGGAGGAATAAGTGGCAGGGAGATCGAGGGAGAGTAAGGAGGAGGAGGAAGGGAGGGTAAGGGAGAGGAGGAGGAATAAGTGGCAGGGAGAGGGAGCTAGGGTAAGGGGGAGAAGGGAGGGAGGGTAAGGGAGAGAAGGGAGCTAGGGTAAGGGAGAGAAAGGAGAGGGAGAGTAAGGAGGGAGAGAAGAGAGAGGGAGGGTAAGGGGGAGAAGGAAGAGGAGGAGGAATAAGAAAGGAGGGAGAGAAGGGAGCTAGGGTAAGGGAGAGAAGGGAGAGGGAGGGTAAAGGAGGGAGAGAAGGGAGCTAGGGTAAGGGAGAGAAGGGAGAGGGAGGGTAAAGGAGGGAGAGAAGGGAGGGAGAAGCGGCCACTCAACAAGCATGAAATTTCCCATCCCACGCCGCCCGGCCACCACTGGGATTAAATTTATAGTTACCAGACGGAAAAATCAAATTGAGGATTGAAATTGATAGCAACTTCTGCTTGACGGGGGGGAAGGAGGGGAAGAGGAATGGTGGGGGGGGGGAGTGAAAAGAAAAAGAAGAAGGGGAGGAGTGAAAAGGAAAAAAAGGGGGACTAAACTTGGAGATCGAAGAGAATAATAATGGGGAAACAAGGAGAAGAGATAAATAGGAGAATGGGAGGTAAGAAGAAGGAGGGACTAGAAGGAGAGTTGGAGGAAAGAGGAAGAGATAAATTTAGAGAACAACAGAAGAGGAGTTGGGAAGGAAGGGGATAAGGAGGAGGAGGGAAAGTGGAGATAGATTGAAGGAGAAGGAGAGTAAAGGAGAGAGGAGAAGAAGAGATTACTGTGGGTAGGAAAGAGATGGTATATAAAGAGAAGATGATTAGTAGGTTACAGAGAAAGAAGAGGATATAAAAATACAAATAACTAAGAACACACACACACACACACACACGCGCGTACAGTCATTTATATTAGGAAAGTTGTCCACATGTAACCCCCCCAACACACACACACACACACACACACTGAGACCCTTGACCTCTTATTACTCATTGAAGTTTGACCTCTAAATGTAGGACAGTGATGTTAGTTTATATTTTATATA
Source organism: Petrolisthes manimaculis (assembly GCA_034508575.1). Lineage (NCBI taxonomy): Eukaryota > Metazoa > Arthropoda > Malacostraca > Decapoda > Porcellanidae > Petrolisthes > Petrolisthes manimaculis. The sequence goes on from JAWZYT010003309.1 coordinate 11,078, forward strand.
TTTTTTACTCATTGTTCTTTATTTACTTATTTATTTATCTATACCTACAGCACAGTATTTATTTATTTATAATGTATTAACTTTCACTACTACTTATATGTACCATTTTAGCATATTATTCATACTTTATTATTATTATTATTATTATTATTATTCAACTAGAACTGGCTGCCTTTTCCCCTTCAGACTCCCCCCCCACCACCACCACACCTCTCCTTCAAGACACCCCTTCTCCCCCCTCACCCCTCCTTCAAGATACTCCCTCACCCCTCCTTCAAGATACCCCCTCACCCCCTCTCGTCCACCCCCCCCACCCCCCAATTATTATCGTATGTGGCCTAATAATGATTTCCGATTTCCCAATGTAGCGGTCCAGGACTTTGTGTGTGTGTGTGTGTGTCCCTCGTTATGCACCCACCCCCACACACTAGGCAATGGAGGGGGGAGGGTGAGGGGGGAGCTAAAAATATGGTGTTACTGGGTGGGGGGGTAATGGGGGAGAATAGGAAGGGAGAGAAAAGGGAGTATGAGGGGTTGGGGAGAGAAAAGGGGGTACGTGATGGTTTTTTTAGGGGGGGTAGGAAAGGAGAAAAAAGGGGGTTTGGGAGGGGGAGAGAGTAGGAAGAGAATGAAGAAAAGGCAGTAAAAAATTGTTATATTAGGTTAGGTTAGGTTAGGTTGGTTATAGGTTAGTTTTGGTTAGGCTAGTTTAGTTTAGTTTAGGTTAGGAGTACGACCAGTAAAATTAAATGTGATTAATTATGTCTGGAATTTATTGAAAGGAGATGGATGTAATCAAACTGTGAGATGGATTAGCATTGTAATAAAAAAAATAAGTAGGAGAATAAGAATATGTGATAAAAAGGGAGGTAGAGAGAGGGAAGGAGAAAGACTGAGTGAGGAAAACAAGAAGAATGAAAGAAACAACAGACTGAGGAGGGGAACACACACACACACATACAAAAGCCTGAGAAACACATATTAGGTTGTCATTGGTTGGTCTGTAATTCCACTATCACTACCTTTCACACCCTTCCCCCTCCTCCCTCTACAGAGTCTACACTGTCCCTCACACCCTTCCCTCTCCACTACTCCTCACTCCCCCCTCCTCTACAGTCCCTCTATCTCCCCCACCCCTCACACCCTGGCCCCTCTTCTCTCCCTACACTGCTCCTCACACCCCTCCCCCTTCCCTACACTTTCCTTAACACCCTGTACAGAAAAAAGACCCCATATAATCAACGCTGTGTAGAAAGTCCTGAGGTCAATTGTACAGTTGCCCACACATGAAGCTGGTTTGGCTCGATACTTATGATGTGGCTACAAAAGTCTGGAAAGTTAAAAAAGATGTAGTTTATTGACAGGCAGACAGTAAAATACTATTACTGTCTGCTTGTCAACAAACTATAACTTTTACTCACATTCCTTCCTGTTCATGGTATCTCACAATTAGCGAGGCGTACCAGATTCATGTGTGGGCAACTATACATTATCTAAAGTAATTTGTGGTCCCAGGGGATTTACTAGGACCTCTTCAATTGAAAGTAAGGTTGAGAGAAAACAGCTTTTTTAGTTATTCATAATCCCTTTTTTCTACCCTCCTTCAGACCTATTGTTTTACTCATACCTTCCAAGCCATCCTTGTAGCACATCTCTCATTCACTCATCTTTATGCACATAATCATATTTATACACTTGCACACACAAGTAGGCTACACAAAGCACGGAAATACTGTACAATAAAACTCAACACATCCGTTATTTTTTTTAATAACATAATTATCTGATCTGATACAAGGGAATAACTGAGTGTTACTGGTGACATTAGACGAGCACCAATCACACTGTTTACATAAATCTTTCAGAGTTAGTGGGGCATTAAATGTAAAGCTTGGTATTGGCTAGGGTGCCCCAGTAGTCTGGAACACTTCAAGGATAGAACTCATCTTCTTGGCATCTATAATGGTAGTTAATATAGACTTTAAATTAATATCTGTGAAGGTATTAGATAACTAACATACAGTTGCCTCAAAGAGTACTGTTCTCCCTCTCATGTGTCCCTGGCATATCTGGTAACCTCAAACAATTCTCTAATAAAAACAATGTACAATTAGTGAAGAAGTGTCTGGTCGGCTGCTTTCATTGATATTCTTTAAACAAATCATTCTTATTAACATCATCATCACTCTCTTCTTTCCTACATTAATCAGCAATATATGAGCCAAAAACAATTCTCCTGAAGGTGACAGCATACTACAAAGTACAGCCACTTATGAAAGACGAGTTGTTTTTTTCAGAGAGAGAGAGAGAATAGTTATTGTTGTTGATGTTAATAGTTTTGTTGGTAGCTGTACTGTAGCTTAGAAGTAATCACTTGTCAGGTATATGTTATCTTCACATTTCTTCAACGGTGGTTTTCTCTGATTTACCCTCCACCAAGAACTGGTCCCACTTCTTAAGTCTTGCCTCTTTCTCTGCTGGCGTTTCTTCAATCCTGAAAACAGCAACATGTTATAAAAAAACTCTGGTAATACAGTAATTACATATACTGTATCTCAACAATGAGAAAACCTTAATAACTAAACTAACCTGCATCATCATCATCATCATCATTTTCGTTTAACGTCCGTATTTTCCCATTTAGGATGGGGTTGGACGGGCGATGACTGTTCTCCACATCTGTCTATCTTGTACCATATGTTCTTCTATTCCCATTAAATTCATATCTTCCATTACGCACGTTTTCCACTTTTTCTTGGGCCTTCCCACCGGTCGCCGGCCCTCGACTCTCATCTCCTCCACCTCACTCAACACCCCCCCCTCCGCTCTTCTCACATGTCCAAACCATCTCAGTCTTCTCTGCCTCAACCTAACAGAAAGGTTTTCAACCCCACACATCTCTGCCACTTCACTGCTAGACCTCCCATCTTGCCACCTTATTCCTGCCATGTATCTCAGCATTCTACGGTCACAGCTGCGTATAACCTCCATCAGTCTGTTTGTCAATGCCCATGTTTCTGTTCCATACATAAGAGCAGGTCTCACACAGGCTTCGTATGTCCTTCCTCTGGTCTTCAGCCCTATGCTGCGGTTCACCAATAAACTGGCCATTTCTCGCCATCTTCCCCATGCAGTTGCTACTCTCGCTCTTACTGCTCTTTCCACTCCTGCTTCACAGTCCAACACATCTCCCAAGTAGCAGAACTGTTGCACTTCCTCTAACAAGCCACCATCACTATCACTACCCATCCCCTCCCTCACACATCTAGGACATACAAAGTTCCATACACCTCGGAGAATTATCAAACCCGAGCATCGTTGGTGACACCATTTATTACACTCAGTACACAGCACTGAGTTTGTTCCCACTCCTCTTCCACAACATCCACATGGCCATCTTCCTGACTGAATTAATTTTCGAGCCTTTGCAATAAACAAATATGTGAAAAAAACTAATTTCCTTTGTTTCAAATTATTAAAACAAATAAAAAATGTACAATAATGATATAAACAACATTAAGAAAGTAACCCGCTTTTGGCTTAAGTTTCCACCCACTCTTTGGTAGGTGAAACTTACCTGAACTTTTCCTTGCCATCCCAGGTGGTAACGTTGAGGGTGCGGCCACAGTAGAGCCTTTTGTTAAGGGTTGCCACACACATATCTGCACTCTCCACCTCTTCAAACATCACCTGCACCACTCCGGCTGGGTGAAGCTGTGGGATGGAAGACAACAACATATTCATCAGCATCATCTTTGAGAATCCACTTTCATTTATTTAATGGGAGTAATCAATTATGGGATATTGGAAGGCTACTGATTCCTCCTTACTATGCCAGGAAACAGAACCCCCTCCATATGAAATTATACAGGGATGTGTTTTATACATGAGTTTGGAGGCCTACATTGACTCCAAAATTTCCACAATAGGTTACTTCCCTTAAGAGGTGATACAGGAAAGCTCATGGGTGTAGTCAGCTTAATTAAGGGGGACATTTTGTGTTTGTAAATCTGGAGCAATTGAATCCTCCAAACTATTCCAAGTAACAGAACACTATTATTTTTGCTCTTCTGGTTCTGTTTCTTGGCATACTTTGGAGGAATCAAGGCACTCCAATGTAATAAAAGTAAATTACCACCTTAAGTCATCAACATCTTATCTTCTCATGTCTTGTTAGTAGTACCAAATATCTACTGTACATGTGTCTCTAAGTATGGTAAAGTGAAGTGAATTTTTCTGTTTCTGATGTCCCAAACAGCTTTTTAAAAATGATCCTTCCATAAATTTAGCTATGAACAGTAACATTTGGAACAAGTTACACCTCTCACCAATTATACCAGAAGTAATACCTCACTTCCAGCCTAATATTGATATGACCATCTTTTTTATGCCTTGTTCGATTACAAAACATCCTCTCCTAGAAAAATGTAACAAATAAGACAATACTGTACTATAAAGAGTTATATTATACTGTTATATATATTGTCTAATATAGTGTACTTACATCATAGAGTTCCAGCTTTTTGACATTGCCAAAGTTAGTACACTGGCTGCGGATATTCTCCTTGTGGTCGAGAATCTTCTCCATGGCTGTCTCAAACTCCTTAGGATTGAAAACATTACGCAAGATCACTGTTGACTCATGTTTACGCCGCTCTCCTCTCAGTGGGTCTGGTCGCCAATCAAAGAGTCTGTCAGTCAGGAATAATATAAAGTTAATAATTTCAACAGCATTGTTGGAACTCAAGTTATATTCACATGGAGACCAATCTCATTCTATCAGACAAATAAGTGATGTGTAAAATTACATAAGAATGAAGGAAAAGGGACAGAACACAGAAAGAAGGGCTGAGAAGTGGATTTCTATATGAAACCTGCACAAAACCTACTTTTCCTGACGTCGTTGTAACTTCTCCAGTTCCTTCTTGGGTTTCTTACGAGGCTTGAGTTTGGGGTCATACTCTCCCTTCTGCTGAAACTTGGCCGGCTCTACACGGATCCTTCTTCCTCCAACATCACTCTCATCCAGGATTTGTAGTGCCAATTTTACTGACTCAACCTGAAAGAGATATATGATTTGAAATACAATCATCTACAGATTAAATAATTCACCAAAAGAGATTGAAAATATTTTCTAAAAACTAACAAGAGAATGATAATGAAGAATTCAGGCAATAACCTTGAATTTTCAAGTACATTAAATACCGGTACATAAGACTTTGGGGTAACATAGGTAAGTTGGTGAGATCTTATCTTTTCCTTCTGGTGTCTGCTTCAATTAAAAAAAATACTAATAATACTAATACTAATAATAATAATTAATAATAAATAAAACACTCTAGAGGGTCAATCATCTCTTCTCCAACATAAAGTGAGGCCTGATAGTGCATGTGGGAGATAGCTACTAATCTTATCACTCTAAAGACGCACCTTCAGATACTCTCGTACCCTGATCTTCCTTCAAGGATGCCAACTCTCCTTTCTTTACATTTATTTTATCATTATGGTAACATTTAGACATTTTATATAACTTGGATATTTATCAGGCTCTCAGTTAAAAGTGAAAAGTAAGGCAATGTTGAGTATGATACATTAATACTGACTGACAATAACACAAACAAGGACACTCAACAATCTCTGAAAAAATCTCAATGAGCTGATACAAACAAGCACCAAACTGCCTCTCAAGTGATCCCCCGCCCACATCAACACTTGGACACTCAGTAACACAGAATAACAACATCCCAGGAAACCTTCAGCCATGAAAATACTATTGCTGGCATTACTTTCTCTCATCTTCCTCAATAATCCAGGTAAAATGGTAAAATTTTAGCAAGATACAAAAGTATTGATGCAGATAAGCAGTGGACCTAACCTTTACCAGAAAAGGCATAACTTGTAAGGCAGAGAGGAGTATGGAAATGAACATGTTTGTTTATAGTTTTCATATAGCCTTGAAGGATGTGCCTGTCACAAGAAGAATGAAGGAAACTTACTAGTGTAAGAAAGATAACTTCCACTACTAATCTGCCAACATGACCCCTCACAAACTTTCTAAATTCTCTCATTCTCTTCAAAGGGAGGTGCCAAGATGAAGGTACTGCAGCTGAGATAGGTGACAACACCTTACCCCAGCAACAGCGTTACTTGTGTCCACCAGAGTTTCTAAGACTGGGTAACAGCTGCTACTACCTCAGTACTGAGATGGCCACCTGGCATGCAGCACACTTTGCCTGTAGGGACCGAGGCAGTCAGTTGGCGGCCCTCGAGACACAGTGGGAAGACACTACCATACGCAACTATATCAGAAAGCCAGAATTTGGTAGGCTATTCTATTTTGGTTTGGCATATACAGTATTAATTTTGACTGTGACTACATATGTTGACATTTTAACAATCTCTGAGTTGCAACTGAAAGACAATTTAACAACTTTGAAAAGCCAAAGGTTTGTGTACATGTACTATCCTATCTTTTGGTTATAAATTGTTGCTAGTACTGTACAACAAACATAACCAGTGCAGTACAGAGATAACCATGACAATTACACTACACTAGTCTCTCTTCTTTCAAGCCTCTCTGAACCGATGGGTAGGAGGGATATATAACTGGTTCCGACAACAATGGAACTGGGGATCCTCCGCTGATGTCATGCAGTACAATGGCTTCCTTACATCTGAATTCCCCAGGTCTTCTCGTTGGCATTGTGTTTACCTCTCCCCAGACATCACCTACCGCTGGGATCACTCTCCCTGCACTTCAGTCATGCATTATATCTGTGAGGCGCCTCAGATACGTGTCCCTGATCCTAATGATATTGTGGTTAGTTACAGGTAGGAGGATTGGCAGGGGATATGGTTTATGACATAGGGATGTTAGTGTGTTTAACTATAAGTACTTCTACTATTACACAAGTAAATAAAAAACAACCATACATAAATGTCACCAACAAGTTATGTGAACCAACCTTGATATAAGTACAGAGTGCATCTCCTTTAAAGTTGCCTTCCTTGTCATGATAGAGTTTAATCTTGGGCTTGCCAGAGTCAGAGCCGAGATGTACCATACCACACTTCTCCATCAGAGACAAAAAGGTTTTCTCTGTCATGTCATCTGGCAGGTTACTCACATACACTTTAGTGTTGGTTGATTCATCCACTTCAAACCAGGCTGCAAAACAAAATACAAAATAAACAGGAATCAACTCACCTGTACTGTACCATACAGTACACGGTACTGTATATATAAGAAGTATTTAATTATATAACTAAAATAAAGGATATGACACAACAAAACTGCATTATTTTCTTTGCAGTTTTTACCCTCATTGTGTTATACAGTACTTTTATACCTCTAGTAACATTTTAACTTTGTACTGTAGAAGAGACAAATTATTGAAAATATCAGACAACAATACAGACCTACCCGGTACTGATTTATATGACCATTAACAATGTTTTCACACTTGTGACTGTTTGATACATGTTCTTGAAGTACAGTATGGTTTATTACTCAGGTGAACTGTACTAACTCACACATTAAACAATCTTTATATCCTCCTTGGTGTTACTCTTACTGATGGAGCTATAGTTCTCCATGATTATAACATTATAAAATAAAGCGAAATGTAATAAATGATAAAATGTTTTTCAATAACTGGACAGGTGAAGTACTGTAATTCCTTTGACAATCATTGTATTGTATTGTACAGTGTCATACATATCATGAAGGAAATACTAAGTGAGTTATTAGAGTTCAGAACTCTAAAGGAAAGAATAAAAATATATGCCGCTAGTTTTTTAACACTACTTGTACAGTATTGTACATAAAACCATTATATTGCCAGAGGGGCGTTCAATTTTCTTATATTTCTTTAATAACTATAAAAGCCAGAAGATGGTGCAGTGATATTGCAATTGTACTGATGATGATGATGATAATACTATTTATACTTACTTGGTTTCTTCTTAGTTTGTTTTCCTTTCTCTTCCAACTTTTTCTTTTCTTCCTCTTCTCTTCGTCTTTCTTCCTCCAGCTCTTCTTCACCATCATCAAACTTGAGTGGATTTTCATTCTTGGTCCCATCAGGGTTGAAGCCATAGGACAGCTGGTAAGTGGCCATAAAGTCTTCATCAACCTGCAACAAATTATGTAAATTTACTTTAAATAAAATTCTGTATCATTTCTGCACAGTACAGTGCCAATTAACTAAAAGGCCAAAATTTTGGAGTAATGTTTTATAGCTAAGTTATAGCTATGTTATGATTGGAGGTAAGTTAAATATCAATATTGTCCCTACTTCAGCTGGACATCTCAACTAGGTATGTTGTAAGGATGCTTGACTATATGAGAATATAGATAATACAGTTCCAGACTGGTAGCAGATCAATCCCAATTTGTTAAATTGTAATAATTTGTAGTCATTCAGACATAGACACTTCAGCCTGACTCTCAATCCTTCATATTGTAGTATCTTAGCTAAATAATATAATGTATTTTATATTACACAATCCAATTACATAATATAGTATTTATCTCACCTTAGGGAACCATGCACGTCTATTAACATCCCATTCATACTCCATCTTGTCACTAGGGTCACTCTTGGTATAAGTAACACCATCATATTTAATACTGGGATCACTATCAGCTCCAGGTGGTGCCAAGTCATAACTTTCTTCATCTGAACCTTCAAATTCTTCATCTGTATCAAACTCTTCATCAGGGTCTATCTTAGGCCTCTTTCTCTTCAGCTTCCCTTCAAATTTCTCCCACTTATTTTCTTCCTTGTTAAACTTAAACACGGCCCCAGTTGTCCTGTCTCTGTAAAACATTTCACTGCCCTGGTAGAAGTACCAGTGATTACCATCTGACTTGTTCCCAGTCCTCTCCTCCCACGGCCGCCACTCATTCTTCTCGTTCATAAAAAATACATTGTCCTCCGAGTCCCTACACAAATACAACCCATCAGCGTAGTAATATGTTCTACCTTCACTGTCTGTGGTAACTTGTTGACTGTCTTGTTCCACTTCTACCCATTCTGTCTTGTCAGTGCTATATTTATACCTCACCCCAGTACTGCTGTCAGTGTAATGGTATTCCCCATCTATCAGTTCATAATTATTCTCTGAGGATAAATCTGGTGCACTTTTCTCATGGCCTTCTTCTGAATCACACTTTTCAGACTCGCTAATTTCCTTGTCACCTTTCACATCTTCACTGTTTTCTTTATTACTCTTTTCTTCCTCAATGCTTTTACCATCACTTTCGTTTTCGTTCACATGCATTTCTTTATTTTCCTTTTTATCTTCACTGGCATCTTTGTCATTATCCTTTTCTACTTCAGATAACCTAGCAATTTTCTCATAATTTTCATCTTTATTTATATCATCTTTATCTATAATCTGTGCTTTAGTTTGGTCACCGGTGCCTTCTGTTTCATCCGTTGTGTTGGTAATATTTATTCCAGGGGAGGTCTCCATCTTTTCCTGGCAGGTGTCTTCAGATATCTTACATTCATCATCATCACCTTCATTCTGGGACTTGGGTTGTTTAGTTATCTGTTCATCAGTCTCATTAGTAGTTTCTGACACCTCTGCCATGATGTCTCCAAACCTGAAATATCACAGTGATTACAGTATATATAAGAAGGTACAGTATAGCATAAAGAAAACTTGTGATATAGCTGTCATTAATATCTACAGTATATGAATGTACAGTATAAGAATGTACAGAACAACATAAAGGAAACTTGTGATACAGCTGTCATTAATATCTACAGTATATGAATGTACAGAACAATATAAAAGAAACTTGTGATACAGCTGTAATAAATATCTACAGTGTCTTGTACCTCCATCTATGTATCCAGCCATCCTATCCTAGCTTACATGGCATAATGCTAGGTATTAGGTAATAAAATTATGTTATAGCTCAATACAGGTACAATAATAGAGGTAAAGTTTAAGAAACGCTACAGAAATGGAACACAAACTTTGTCCGCATCAGACTACCGAGACCTAACCAGGGCAAACTACCGGGACCTAACCTAGGCAGAATACCAGGATATAACAATGGTAAAGTACTGGAAATGACCGGGGCAAAACACTGGAAACTAGCCGGATCTGGCAACATGCTACCAAACGGTGATTCTTTCAATAAATACCGAAACTAGTCTTAGAATGGTTTAAATAAATGGGTAACGAAGGTAGTATGTATAACCGTAGGAAAATATGCATATAAGGTCCACGCGTCAAATGTGTTATTTATGTATATTTCAGTATGGAATAATGTTATATGTTCTTGCGTAATGAATATAAGTGACATTATACTCACCTTCATTCCCTTATCAACGTAAAATCCACATTAATTTAATATAATAATAAATACCAACGTTGATGCAACAACAAACACTTTCCCTGTTTGTTCCAAGATGCTGGACGATGGAGATTTCGGTGAAGATATTTGTAATACAAGTTCAGTAATTCAACTTCAGTTCATTACCAAATTTGTCAAGTTTCATTACCAAATCATCATAATTATTCATTATAAAACAGAAACAGATTTTTCATTACCAAATTAGGCTTGCCAGATTTGGTAATGAAAAATACCAAATGGCAACCCTGCTGAACTATAGAACTATTTATTACTGTACCCTAAAATAATATAAACTGATAATAATAGTAATAATAACATAAACTGAATACATTCTAAATTTTAATAAATATACAAGATTATTATTATTACATATAATGACCGAATGGTTGGTGAGACACGAAAGCACACAAACAACACACGAGGGAAACAAACAACAACGACGACACAAACGATTATGAAACGACAGCGAATATCTTATTACAGTACTTTAATAAATTTACTATAGCTGTACTCTATATTGTACACTTGTATTTTAATTACCCCATTCCCCAAATAATAAACTTCCAGGCGTATCCTAATTAATAAACTTGATAAAATAACAAGGAAACGGACAGATAGAAATCGATAGCCAAATGGAATGATATAAAATGAGGATAGGCAATATTAGGCATAACTGTACATTAATTAATTTTACCCAGGCTAATAATAATAAGCCATATAGGGCATATAGCTTGTAAGTTGGTTTCAAAAGGTCATTATTCATCATCATCAAATAGCCATCAAACCATGGGATCTATTTTTTTTATATATATAGTACCAGGCCATATTGGCATTTATAACGGAGTTGGTACAAAAGACAAAAATAAAATGGAAATAATTCAAGATGCTATAATGTACTACAATAAAGACTAAAATTAGAATATACAAATATAATAATGCAACCAAATGAATTAATTATAGAAACGCATGAAAATAATCAAATAATAAGAGATGGGCAGATGGGATGAAGCAAGAAAAATAGTTGAGTAAATACTGTACATAAATCCATAACTCCAAGAAGCAAATGAAGGTTGGCTATACTGTAGTTTACAAAGACACACAAGGAGAAATGTTACAAAATTCCACTCAGGTTTGGTCATATCCCTTTCATTGCACTGGTTTTTCTATATGATCTAAAGATAAAAGGAAAGTAAGAAGCACACTGGTAATTTGTATTATTTATTCAGTATAGTAAAATACTATAAATTATCTTTGCATGATAAACTGTTCACCATTTCAACAATACTTACTCCTATCAATGAAGCTCTGAGCTGAGGCTATTATTACAATCTTCATAATGCCCCTACTGGGATACTGTTTCCTGGGAATAAGAACAGACTAAATAACTTGCCAATTCAGATACAGTATATGGTACATTATAGAGCACTCAATACCATAGCTAATATTATGGGGACCTAATGTCACACAGCTAAGGCCAGAGGAATTTTTTGTCCTCGGGAAGTCTGCCAATATCCAAGAGGTAAAAACTAAGTTTTATATAGGCCTACTGTAATCATACAGTACTTTACTTATATCATACTGAAACTAACCATGGAAAAATCTGTTTGAAGGAAATTTAAGCAATCCAAAATTTAATTCAATATTATACAGTACTTAAAAAATTTGTAATTGGCCTGTGGCAGTAACCTACTGTACAAGACACTGATACACATTAACAATCTGGACATACTGTACTCTCAAGTTGGCTCTCTAGATTTGAGGTTTAATATTGTTTGAAAAGGAAGTTACTGTATACATTACTATACTGTATTCTCCCACTACAGCCATCAACATGTCCACCTATACTGTACTGTACTATACTGTACTTTCTGTTTACAGTATTGTTTTACTTTACACACAAAAATAATGCCAAAACTAACAATACATTTCCTTTGCATCCAATGTACAACTGAACACAATGTGTCATGGTAAACTGGCTGGTATATGTTTTAGAAGTGCATCTTGTATGTGTCTGAATTACTCATTAAGTACCTATATATGTGTGTGTATGCAGTCCATTTTTATATAGTACTACTATGCTTAACAAAATGTTACCAGTCAATGTACCTGAGCTATATTTCTAACTTTACATCATCAATCCCAAATTTTTATATCCATCTAACTTCCAACTTTATTCTTTTTCTCCAACTTTTGTTCTTCATAAATATTAAGACCTGGTTAAATGGAACTAAGATTTTCCTTCATCTAGGAACTTTGAATGTAATCATTTACATTTGTGATTATTGACATTTTTCATATTGATTACAGTTACAATTACAAGAAAATGGTACATATACAGTATACTAGACCACCACTGGTCATGTAGCAATAAATCACAATAAAGGATCGTCTCAGAAAACTACACATTATAAATACAGCAAATATACAACTATCAAAAGAAATTAGACAATGGACGAGTTCTAAAAATGAAGAAATTCCATTAAAGAATGATTTTCTGACAACTAAGCTAAAAATTATAATATACTGTATTTTGATGACACAATCCTATGAAGAAAAAAACAAAAACTTTTGGAGCTGGTTTAGATACAGTATAGTGTATTACCGTTCATTACATGTCTGTCACGCTCACTTCCCCAATGAGGACGAATATTTACTGAATGGAATAGTAACAATTTGACATATAGTATATAACAAGAAGCAATATGTCCAATATTTAACTTGGTTCTGCATTAGAGAAATGCATCACATAATTATTGACCAAGCAGAGAGAATTGGCATTGCTCACTTTATCTGCAAACTAAATGATCTTATTACACACTTTGATGTAATGGAAATACATTTAGTAGGACCTTGAAAAGAATACATTTGACATTTTTCATTAATCAGAACACAGGAAGCATCAGATGACTTAACCAAAGTCTTATAAGGCAATGAATCACAGATGCCTGGTAAAGCTTTTGTGTGTAGAATTAAAGTGTTGATAGAAGCACAAGCTGGTGTGATATGAAGGGTCTACTATACTCAAGGAATAAAAGTCATGGTACTGAGATCTCCAGAAGATAAGATGTAAAGAGCTGGGTATAATCTTATGGGTCTTGTAGTGTTCTGTCAGGCATAGAATACAGTACATGTATCTGCCAACCCTCACTGGCGGGCAAAATAGCTGTTTTTTGTTCAATTTACAAAACTGGTAATTCAGTAACTATTATACTAGAGATAATATGTAAGTATCACAATAAACTACATATGAATATTCAGTTTTAAAATGAGACCAAAAAAAGTTCTTCATTAGATGCCCAGTCTGGCTGCACTGGTGATGTGAATAAAGGCGGTGAAACAAGGCCCAGTAGGCATCACAGTGTGGGTGGAGGAGCATGGAATAAGATTAGGCCAGGCCCAGTTCTGTGTATACTTGATATATAAGTAGACTCTAAATACCATTCAATTAGGTCTAGAGACATAAGACATCAATTCAAATTAAAATGTTAGTGTAAATTATTTGTGCCATAACCTCAAGTGCTTTCCAGGTGTCATAAGGTGTATTTTGATGTGTAAAGATTAAGGGAGTCTGCTTTTTGACTCTGAAAGAATATCAGACCTACAAATGGCTACATTATAACTCTATAACCCTTAAATGTCACACTTTGTCTACTGTCATGTCAAATCATCTGGCATTAGTTTAACTATAGACCAGTAATCAAAATCTTAAATCTGTCATTCAGGGTTTAGCTGAAAAGCTTAAAACTTAACAACACACGAGCTTCCCTTCACCAAGATAAGCTATTTGAAAACAGCAAAATAAATACAGCTTAAATTATTACTGGTTACTCATTGTTTAAGGGTTATGAAATTAAAAGTCTCTTAATACTGAAGACATATCATAGACACGACTAAGATTCAAACCCATGTATGCTTGGCTAGGTGGTGTAAATATTCCCAAGCCTTGCTACTGGAGTTACCAGTTCTCTGGTGCTTGATTCCAGGTTCTGACTGTGATAGGTTTCTCACAAAATGGTCAAGGTGGCATCAACACACATTAATTAAATTTTTCCTCAAAAGTATGTTAACAAGATCTAGAGATCCAGATACTTAATACAAATTCACAGCTCCTGGCATATATATAACTTTATCCATTAATACCCTTATGTTTTTAGTACTGTACATAATTATCTACAATGCACAATAAATATTGCTCCATTTATTGATCACGTTTCAGAATAAGGAACAAAATCTACAGAATGGACTTTATAGAACCAATTGCAACTAATGGACTACATATATTAAGTTTCTAAACTAATCATTTCCATCAACTATTTTGAACACCAAATTTAATGTACTGTAAATTAAAAATTCTCCAAATCAGTAGCATTATAAACTTTTATACACAACCTTACCTATTGTGGCACAATGGTCTTCCTCAAACATTCCAGTATTAAGAGTGAGGCTGTAACTGAATGGTGTGAGTGTGGTCAGATAATTCTGTTTTTAACACAAGGTTATGGAAACCATGACTTGGCTTCAGTTGGGAAAAATGGAATGTATGAAAAATGGAAAAAGTACCGGTAGGTGATGCAGATCCTTGAGATACAGTACTGTACTGGATGGAAGAAACTTTATGCACAAAAGTTCAAGGTGCAACAAAAACACATTGGATAAATGTGAAACACAACAAATATTGGTAATGATTATCATAATGGTATTACTTGTAGGTTGGATGCATTTTTAAAAACAATGCAATATCACTTTGATAATAAATTCCTAAGCTTTGTCTATTCTGAGCTAAAAAAATTGAAAATTAATTTATGGTACAAAATTATGGACAAGCAAGTAACTTTTATCTGAAACCATATACGTACAGTACAGTACAGTATAATATAATTAAATACAATAGTTTCTGAATAAGGTTTGGGGGATTTGATCGTCCATAACACATATAAAATATAACGTCATGAGAGAGCAATATATTACTTCAATATAATTCTGTCTAACACATACATTTCAGTACTTAACAGTACTAAAACACCAACTAAATCATTTATAGAACATATCAAACTATTACACCTACAGCCACTTATATGTGACTTAGAGATGGGTCAACTGGTAATATTACTCAAAAAATGATCTTGCCACTAATTTATGAGTCAATTTTAACACATGGATGAATAAATCAATCAACTGGACATTATATTGTTATGCTTCCTGACAATAGTAGCTCAATGTTTGATATTTAAACATGGGTACATAAAGTTGTGTTCATTATTCTCAGAACAGTTATGGAGACATCTGGTCCTGTATTTCTACTATATCTGGTAACTTGGTAGCACTTGCAGGAATCATAAGGTATTTAAGTGTAATGGTACTGACTGTGATATTTATTGTCAGTGACAGAGATACACCCTGTAATTGATCTATTCATAATTTGTAAGAGTAAATCTAATCCTGCTATATATAACCAGACACTTTTCACTCCTGTATAAACAAACAGGCACCATCAACCAACTTGGCAACACTAAACATTTACTTAACAGTTTGGCATCAGTAACCCTGTAATAAATACTATACTTTTATCTCTATTTCAAACTATTATAATGCCACCTGATACTATATAGGTTTTTAGTGGTTTTGGATCCAGGAGGGTTCTATCTTCATCAGATTTGACTAAAGTGACTTTATGTATATACATGACCTTTAGAAAGTGAGTCAGTGGTTGTGGAAAGCCTTGTGCTTTCAGTCTTCTCTTTCCACATCCACGGTCTAAAATAACAGTTTCTATGATGTCAAAACTTACTTTAGAATCTGTTCATGCTTTGTGTGAATGGAGTTTATGCAAGAAACAAATTGGGCTGAGAAGTGACAATGACACCAAGTCCATAACTTTACATGCATATATCCCATTATCCTATTACTATTAGCCTTAATAATTTTTAGAAATGCCAGAATACTTGCAAGTAAACAGGAAGTGATCTACATGTACTCAACAAGTAGACAAAAAATATTGGGTTGATTTGATGTTCCCTCCTGAATGTTGTAAATTTGTTGAATCTATTTAAGTACAATTTAAAACAAACTTTGATGGATACTGGAATAACTAAATATAGTAGTTCAGTTCCCTTCTTTATCACTTGGGTGGCGGAAGATATTTGTCAACTCATCAAGAAGTGTCTCATGTCTGAAGAGGAAAAAATAGCAACTTAGACCGAAGAAAACTTCAAACAGTTACTGTATTTTCATCACTTAAACTTGTGAAGACAGCAGAGAAAATGTCACATTTTTTATATGAAACAGATATATATCATACTGATTTATGTTAAAGGAACTATATATAACACACATACATGTAGTTAGAAGCTACCTTGGTTTACAGTTAAATACAGTATATATTGTCCTATGCTATATTGAACAATGTGTTTTCTTACCTGTATGCAACCCGGATGTTGGGAACATTGGTGCGCTTAATGTCATTACCAGCTACACCCTCTCTGGTATAATTGGGTCCAATCCAGAATTGTTTTATCTGCCAAGAGAGAAGAGTTGATATGGTACAGTATTCTTTTCAAATTGAGATGTGTTAACTTGGTAATATATTGAATGTTGGTAAAAAATGTTACAACGTCATTGAATTTGTTATCCATAGTTTGTTTTAAAGTTGGCACAATCTCAGTATATTGTAAGGGTAAGAAAACTCAAGTTTACAGCATTATTACAAATGTTTTGAATAATTAAACAGTTGTTTTAGAATTAGAAATGGCTCATGTTGAGAACTTATTGTCAGTAATATACAGTGTTATTGTGGTTCATCATAACAAGAGGAGAATGGTAATTATTTCCTTAGTGTCATTGATCATAACAAGAGCTGGAGTTCCTTGTGGTCGTATGGGAGAATTTGTGTTTGGCATAATTTTTTGTTTCAATCCACATTTAAGTTATGTTTCCTCTTCTTTACACTTCTCTTCCTAACCCAGTCTAACCCTCCTTACTGAGAAGTCTATTCCTGTAGTAAACATAAGGGTCTAATGAATGGATGAATTATATGTAGAGTGATACTATAGTTCCTTCTTACCTCATGTTCAAAACCACTCATGAGGACTGAGTTTCTGGCCAGCTCACACATGTCCGTGGGTGACAGCTTCCAGACCTGAGTGGCAATGGAGTACTCTTCCATCAGGGGCTCCTTGGTAAAGTGGAACTGGAGTGGGTCATCTGATGAGAGGGATACAAGCAGACCCCTTGCCAGGTACTCGGGAAGTGGGTTGCGATGGTAGTTGAGGAAGAGGGAGTTGTTGGAGAGAGGAGACATGGCAATACCAATCTGTCAAAGAGAAATGTCCACAGTTATATCAATGGACATTCACTACCCATCTTATCATAGACATACGGAGAGAGATGCAGTGGTAGCTCAGTAAGAGGGTGATAATGACAACAGCAATAATTTTTTATATTTTTCCAATATGGCAACTGGAAAATAATAGCTAGGGATAAGAGAAGTGAACAGGTTTAATTCAGGGGTGAAAATTCCTCATCGATGGATAAATGAAACATCTGCAAATAAGTAACTGTCATACAGTACCAAGTTTAATGACTACAATAAATACATTGACTACACACAAAACCTATATTTCAGACTGTTATGACAGATGGGACAGAAGGCAATTTTCATAAACTCAAAGTAAATATCAAAACTGACCTGAGCCAAGTAGTAGAGGAACTGCAGGACGGGAACTTTTCGGAGAAGCAGGCCATGTGAAATATTCTCTGACAGGAGGAAGCCAGTAACCAAATGTTGGATGGAACCCGCCTCACCACAATGGGGTCGAAGTACCAGTGTGTTAAGTCCTCGATCCAAACGTAACTGGTTCAGGGTGCACATGTTGGCATACCTGATGTATAGAAGTATAAATTTAATACAATATACAAAACCATCTGATACACAAGATTTTTACAACCATCCTGGGAAGTGACACTATTTGGGTGTCATGAGACTATGAATTACCTTGATATTTATTCTTCTTCTCGACCTTGGTTACAAATTACATGTACATTTCTTTCTGTCTCTTACAAACTGAGGCATAAAACCATCCCAATTAACACACAACCTTGGAAGTATCACCTATACCAAAAATGCCTTGGTTCTTAACACATGACACTGTTACACAAACTATCTTTTGGGAACTCCTTGGGATGGATAGGCAGAACCCCATTCTAAAAATATAACTCTGATATATAACAGCATTTCTTTCCAATGGGCCATTAGTCTGTGACAATACTGTACTTAGTTATCACACTCACACATCTTACCATATATTCCAAACACTATATACTTACATGTAGTAGAGGTAATATGCATATGGAGGGTTCTCAGTGTCAGTCCAATATTGAGGTGTGGGTGTGTCCTTGTCTAGTGCCAGATTTTCAGGCTTACTCTCATCATCAACACTGTCAAACCCAATCACGTACCTGAGGGCAAAGATTAACAAATTGACTGACTGAACAAAAAATATTATTGACAGTGCAACAACTACACATAAACCTCTAGTAATTACAATACAATTACATGGCATTAAATTCAGTGCAGCATACAGTATATATCTTAAGCTTGACATGTGTCATATGGTACATAAGGGTAAAAATACTATATCATGATTCTGGGAATTAATCTCATTCACACTTCAAACTCCTTGATGAATTGCATGTATACCATCTTACGAAGCTTCAATTCATGTATAAATAAACAATGCAATGAAAGTTGACAGATTAAGTGCAGAATATAAAGGGCAAGAAGCAAGACTCACTGAAGGAAGGAATGGATTTCTGGATGACTGGCAGGGTTAATGGTGGCCTCAAACAGTGGACGGAAGAGGTTGTCTATCAGTGATCCAAAACTCTCCATAATGTTGTTGCTCTTGTACACATCACTGTAAATCAACATCTCAATTATTATCTAATCACTGCTACTACTGTTGATATATTAAATGGACCAAACTTACTGCAATTAAGTTAGAATTGCTAATATTCTGACAATCTATACATACAGTTTTGTTTTATTTAAATCACTGAGTAAATATGATATAATCCCTTGAATTCAGCTTGATACAACTGATAAATATATGACTCCAAGGTGAAAGTTACCAAATTGTCACCCTTAAATCAAACTTAAGAATACTGTATATATAAAATCAACAACCTTCCAGTTGATAAAGACAGACCAAGTGAACCGACCAGGTAGAGTACTCACAAGAGCCGGGGAACCTGTATGAGCCAACGGACATTCTCATTATGTACTTTGTGCTGGACAGCCCACCGAGCCAACTTGTCCCACTCATCTTGACTTTTGCCATAAATTGATAGTCGTAGTTCTGCATTCTGGTACTTGCTCTCTTCTAAGTCGGACATTACTTCCTGAAAAATAATTGTCAGTGATATAATATACCTTTACAAATCACCTGGACAAACTTCAATTACTTCCACACAGTACTGTACCCAAAACAATTTACTGTATTATATTTTGAATTATGACTAAGATTGGAAATGGATGAAATAAAAGAAATAGAACACAACAGAATGTAGGGAAAGAAAAGAAGACTGGCAACCTGTGTATTTATTAATTTTCTCCTTTCATCCAGTAACATGAATGTGATTATTGTGAGGAGGAGGAGGAGGAGGAGGTAGATGAGAATGTTGTAAGCTTGAATGGGAATGAATGTGATTGTAGCAAATTTCAGTGAACTTTTTGTCTCTTGATCATTGCCTTTTCTTTTTTCTTTTTCAATACAATAACATAAACAAATTATATTATATACATGTGAGCAATAGCAAAACAGAAAAATAAATAAAGAATATCAAGAGAAAGTCAAAGCAATACCAAAAGATGAATGACGCACCTTGATAATGTGTCCAAAGTACTTGCCATTGAGGTAGTTATCAGTCTTGAGGAACACTTCTCTCAGCCGGGACTCACCTACTGGGTTGTATTTGGCGTTGAACTTATCAAATCTGTCAGAAGGGGTGCGGTAGTTTTTCAGAGACTGTAACTATACATCTACCATTAATAATACTTAAATCAGACTACAGTATAATGAAGTTCAGGTCTTTACCTATACTTATTTATCCATAGTTGATGTTCAGGTTATGGAGTCCAAATCTCAAACAGCATTCAATTGAGGATATTTTAGAATGCCATTGCTTTAAATGGTATTCACTCTGAAATATGTGGAAACAAGTTTTGTTTACATACCTATGGAAGGTGTTACGGTCAGCATGTACATCCAGCATGTCAACAGAGAGGTCATATGCTGTCAGGTTCATGGAGGCAAACACCTGTGAGAGTGTCATACTGCCATGGGTCTGGGAGTGACACACCACTTCATCTGGATGGGTTTTCACAGCCTTTTTAATGAACCGTAACAGGTGCTTCTGGTTCATACATGATGCTGCGTGGATGTGAGTATCAACCTAATGTGAGATAAAGATGGACATCTCAGATAAGTCAATTTAAGAAAACATATAACATGCTTTCTGGAGAAGCTCATTAATAGTTAACACATTAGTGTATTTACATATTTTGGAGAATTATATCAGGTTAATATATCTGTTGCTACAAAGTTTTAACTCCAACATTAGAAAAATTACATTCACATAAATTTTAACAAACATGACATTACCTTTCTGATGTTATAAAAGTCACGATGAGGAACAGCCTTTTGTGCAGCCAACTCTCTCATTTCATTGAGGAGGACATGCAGCTGGTACTTTGAAGTGAGATACTGGAGGCGACGGTAACAGAATGACTTAACCGGACCATTAGCAATGAGGGCACACATCAGGTTGTGATCTTGAATGTAACGGGTAAAGTCTGGGAAGTGATAGTTCTTTGGTTTGTTTTGTTTCAGATCCTCCTCACTGCTGTATATCTATAAAGGGAAACCCAGGATGGGAATACTGTAATACAATGCTATGAGGATAATGTACAGTTATTCAATACTCGTTATTATTCTGATGGCTCCTAGTTTTCAACGTCTGCACCTGTAATGTACTCAGTCATAACAATATACTACAGTATACAGTAATCTGAAGTTAGCTAAAATTCATTATCCAGAATATTATTGGTAGTCATTGAATTGTACAGAAATTATGAGAAAGGAGTGCATAAAGAATGTCTGATGAAAGTGGAAGATATGTACAGTAGACTGATGGTGTTGAAATAAATTATATATTCATTGAGTGTATAGAGTAAGGTAAAGAGATTAAATTTCTCATTGCATGGTATAAGATAATATGATAACTCACCTGGAACACACCATCAACCATCTGGAAACAATAACCATTGTCCTCTGGAATTTCCACATCAAATGGACAACCTTCCTTCAGAGGTGGGTGGATTGGGTGATCTGTGAGGGTAGGGTGAGGCAGGACAAGGAGAGGTAAGGTTAGGAAGGGAAAGAAAGGGAAGGGCAGAATAGAAAAAAATTAAGATGTATATTACTATATAATAGTTATAAAATTTTACTAATTGCTCCAGAAACATTGTACTGTATATGGCATCCAGAGATATTAGGTGAATTTCAGTTATATTTTTAATAGAAGGAAATTTAACTTATGTCAAAGAAAATAATACAGCAGAGAAAAGCATTGAAATTTAGGTTCAAAATATTAAAAGAAAGGACCGAAAAAAATAAAATTAAAGTGCTTCAAGTAAGAGATATAAAAATGTCACTATACTGTACTGTACTCTCCTGTGCCTTACTGCAACTATCAACTGGGATATATATATGGTACATTCATCAGTGTTAAGAGCAGGTGTTAGTAGGCAGACCTGTTTATATTATTATTTGGATACCATACAACCCTGACCCATTGCTGAGGAAAAAAGATCACTAGCAAAGCAGGGATTCAAACCCATCCCAACACTACTGTTGAAAAGTAATGTGTCTATAACAGCCATTAGTGTAAACTTTCAATGTTTGTAGTGACTTTCTTTGAGCATTTGAATAGACAATGATTGTTTCGGAGTAAAAAAAACATCAGTTAACGTTGTCAATACCCAAAATTACTGTACAAACAGGGAGAATTCATAAGACTGCCTGTAAAAATATTTGGAAACAGAGATATCAGACTGAGTACAGTATTATGATATTATACACTGTGGATATCTCCTACCATATTTAAATATACAACACTGTACAGTTAAGCACCACAATCCCTAGTCCACCTGAGTCAAAGCCCGAGATCTAGAGCAGGTGGTTTCTAGATGACAGCCCACCCAAAGCCTCCATTGGTTTGAAATGTGTTTAGCCTCGTGATGGTGTGAGTGGGCTGTCATCCAGAAACCGCCTGCTTCAGATCTCGGGCTTTGACTCAGGTGGACTAGGGATTGTGGTGTGCGACCGTACCCGTTGCTTTTAGTCATGGTTCCATCAGCAAAATTACTTCTTCAGCAATGTTTCAGCCTAACCATGAAACACAACTAGGGCTACTGTGCAAGAATGAAGACCATCAACATAGGCAATACACAACAAATGAAATAAACCCAGACAATTTTGTTTCACCTAAACTTGGACTTTTCTTACATTGGCCCCGGGGTTCATAAAGTGTTCAACCAAATTATATTGATAAATTTGAGTGGGTGAATCGGAGGGTTACTGATTGCTCCAAACTAAACTACAAATTGTATTCGTTTACTTGTAGTGAGACAGACTGTTTCTTGGCATGGTTGTTGGGAATCAGTAGCCTTCCAGTTTCCCTACACCAATGTAACCCCTGAAACAATTTGTCTGAGTATGTTCCACTTATCCTGTACTCCCTCATTGACAGTATTAACAGGAGTAGAAATATGACAATGGTAATGGTGCATCACAGATGGAGACTTGGGACAGCTTCATCACACACCCAGACCTCCTCACCCAATACAATACAGTCCTGTTTGTTTCTTACATAATGTCTCACACGTCTGGAAGGTTTGTGATTCTCTCATCTATTCTAAGTTAACAACATTCAACAAATTATTTGGATTAACTTTAATCGACATCAAGAAGCGGAACAATATGGATGGAATTATCTGTTGCTCGCACAACTAAAATGCATTGAAAAATATTTGTTTACAGTAGTGATCAAAATAATAATGCAGCTAGACCACTTAATTAATTTCATAAGGAATCAAATGCACTGCACTAAATATCCCCAAATTTCTATTTGCATAGTCGTCAACACAGTTTTTTTCCTGGCAAATCAAACAATCCAATAGAAACAAAATTCATATCTTCCCAACAAAATAAAATAATACTATATCAAATGAAACTGGAAATTATTATATGATTAAAACTGTTACTGTATATTACAGTATTTAAAGATTTACCCAAACACATGTAACATTAGTTATCAAATCCTAAGGGATTATGATATGAACTTCATTATATCTATGAGAGAAACTTCATAACACACCATAGTTCAGTACAACCAAGACTGAGGTCATAAAAATTAGAGTTCCTTCCAGACAGTGAGTTGTGAGTGAACCAGAGAGAACACGGACAAACACCAACACCCTGCAGCCTCACACTTAACACTTCCGTCTTGGGTGAGTTTTATAGACACCCACAATGAAGATAGTGCAGTTCATAGTACCGTGTATGCCTTCTTTAATGAGGTCCAATATTATTTATTGATCAGTAAACTTCACAAGCACCACACAATTATATTATATTATATTATATTACCCTTCATTAACCAAGTACAGGTAGAAGAACATAGGATAAAATACTGTTTTACAACAATCATGGACTTGTTTTTGGAACTCTAAGCAGTACAGTTTTGCACTATCTGAAAATAATAACTCCCCTTCTCCCAGAAAGTGTTATCTAAAATGGTGGTAGGCTGCAGAATGTTTTAAACGCTAGGCTAAACAAGAATGAAAGGAGTGAAGAACCGTTGATCTCACAGTGTGCTGGCCTGGATGCCACAGCCTGCCCACACCCACCACCACCACCACATTGGCCAAACTCATCCTCGCATTCCCTGTCTGGTGGTGGGGCAGCAATGTACAGCCAGCAAATGTTGTATCTGGTCCATCCAGGCTCTCATTCCCACACTTTTACCAAACAGTACTTGGTGAACAATGTCTTTAAATAACTAGGAGAGATTGTAACATGTAGATGTGAAATAACCCAACTGATCTACTTGTCACAATACCAATTAGCTTACATAGAGCTTTCCTTCAACAAATAATGCCTGGTAAAACTGTAAGTACTGTACAGTATCCTGGATGGACTGTTGTCATATTTGCTGGGCATACTTTACATAGAGGAGAGGCTAAACACTATTGTGCCTTGCACATTACACCTCAAATATATATAAACAAATGTACTGTACTGCAACCTCCTCCTCACATTACAGTACAGTACTGCTTATCCACTCCAAGTGTATTTAAGAACCTTAATGTATTCATACATTAACAACCAGTTTTACATTCACATATTAGTGTAATTAATATAGGTAGATTTCAAGACGAGAGCAACACACAAGCTACCATAATATAAATAGCCTTCCCATAACTTCCATTCTTCAACAATGTTTTATTCTCCTTTACAAGAACTGAAAAACTTTAGAATGGGAGCTGAGAAAGTCCCTTCATCCCCTTTGGTTGATATAATACTCTTGTTTGTAAAGCAATAATACTGTACATGCAAAAGAAAATCATTCTTACATTCATATTTGAAATTATAATCTATATAACGTTTAATACTGCCTCAAATTCTTTTAAATTACTGTACTCTTACTTTTCTGAGCAATGCAACTTATCAATAAAGTACAGTCCTTTTGCTACATATATATAAAAAAGTATTAGTACGTGCAAGACAGGAGTACTGTACTGTATAAAGTCCTGTACAGAATTGATTTACAACAAACACAAATGTTTGGTTTAGAAAAAAGTTAGTTCTCACACAAGGAACATGGGATATTAAGAAAAACCACCTCATTAAACCTTTATATGCCTGGCATATTTCTGCAAGTCAAGAAAAAGGCATAAACTGAGATGGATGACATAGAGGAAGTGAGACACAAGACTAAGGTTATTTACATGATACATCACACTACTTTTCATACCGTATTATAACTTTCATTACTTTTTTTCCGTCACAGAATACTATATCGGCATCAATGGCCAGGAGACGTATAGCTAACATCCCTATCACACACACACACACACACACACGGATGTACACACACACACACACAGATCCAGCACCTACCCTGATACCAGCTGGCTTCCCCTTCCAGCTCACAGCCCAACTCCTCCCCCTCTGCTGTAAAAATATATGATAACAACTGCTCCCCCCTCACCTACCTAATATGTTTAGATTAATAAAACGTTTATTAATCTACTAACAATTAACAGGCATGCATACAGTACTGCATACTTTATTTATAGGGCTATGGTACTATACATGTATTTCATACAGTACTGCATACCTGATTTATAGGGCTATATATTTCATACAGTACTGTATTTTTTCATACAGTACTGCATACCTTAGTAATTTTATCGGGCTACTATATTTCATCACCTTGAAAGAGTTCATTAGTTCTCTTCCATTTCCTGAAGCTGTTCATTAATCATACTATCAGTGCTCTATACCGTATACTTAATGGAAATTTCACATTACAGTAAACACCCCATAAGTCATAAAGGAAAATTTACTTGATAATAATGTCCATATTAAAAAAATGAATAAATAAAAATTGAAAATTAGTTTCAAAATACTGTACTGTATTCCCTTTTGTCAACTGAGGAATACTGTATATGTTTTAGACGGTATTTATGTAAGTAATGAGGTGGAATTATCAACCCACATGATGTAGACATGTGTAACTTAGCATAGGGGAAATGTTCATCTGTTATATCAATCTTTAAATTCACTTAGATGGGGGATTTCTTTTTGGCAAATGAACAGAAGAATACATCATAAAGAACACAGTAAATAAAGTTCTCTCACTAATATTTCCTTTTTCTTTCTTGCTGAAGCTAACCTGTGCGATTACCAGAAACAACAGAAAGAACCGCTAAGGCAAACTCTTCAGCCTTGCCAACTAACATATAAATTTCTAGACAAATAGAAGCCCTATAATGTTTATACTGTACAGTCAAACCCCTTAATTCAGTTTTTTTGTACTTTGTGGATTTAATATTTAGCAAGACTATTCAGAACAAAAAATAACACTTAAAAGTAAAATAAAATAGCATGTGCATGAGTCACAGCTTCCTCCTAATAAACCAATTTTAAGACACAGTCACTGACTCGTATAGCTATCTACATTAATCTAATTTATTATTATTATTATAATACAGTTACCTACACAATCAGTATCATTGGTCTGTATTCCTTTATATAATTTACATTTATTCACATGTGAGATGATGCTTGCCTTATTTACCATATGTGCCTCAGCCTATTTACTACTTTCTGGAAAATCTATAAAACATCATACTACTGTATAGCAACACTATAGAGTACAGTACAGTATATAAATTTCAGAATAAGATTGTCTGTGTATTGATTACAGTATATGCAGGCTTTCTGAGATTCTAACAACTGTGCATTACGAGGTTTGACTGTTTACAGAAATGCTTCCATGGTGTATTAAACTTTCATAATGATGATCAGGTTACACCTCTGTTATTTAAAGAATACAAATTCTAGCTGAAACAATTATACCATCCTGTACTACTATCTTTGTTGTGTCTGAATTCTGATACAGTATATAGTACAGTAGTTTCTAAAGTATCACACATACTAATGGGATATATATGTACAGTACTGTATAAATATTATATACAAATGACAGGTGGAAAATAATTTCATAACTAACACTGTAATATCTGTAATGTACAGTAATGTACATTTTTGGCATATACTGTACAGTACTGCATTTTTTTTCTCTCTTAAATGGTCAATAGCATAAGAATAAATAAGAAAATTTATGCTACGGTTAATTAATCAAACAAAGAACTGTACTTTACAACTTAAATAATAAATACTGCACTTAATATCAACTAATTGCATACCTTAAATTCTGACTAAAGAAAGAAAAAATAATAATAATTCACCTGTGCATCATCATCTATTTTATCTCGGTTATAAATGGTTAGGATTTAACAATGTAGGGACACTTAGGAATGGATACAAGAAAACTATTAACCTTTAGTAAACCCTGAATTTATCCTATTACATTTAATTAGGGTTGTGTATATCAAGTAAATGTATCATATCCTTCCTATGTTTACTGTACCATATTAATTATATTAACATATACAGTAGTAAAATACATATACAGGTACAGTACTGTACTGGACTTTAAACTGACAAATAAATGTCACTGTTGGTATGTCATTTCACTTTATGATGCAAAAATGATGGAAAGCATAGACACCAATGAGTTTTGTTACTAAGTTCTTCAAAAGTACTCCAATGTGCAGTGCATTACTTTTCAGCACAAATAACTTGACAATTATGACAATCTTATCAATTCATATCCAAATATTGTGATGTGTGTGTGTGTGAGTAGCAGTTAACCTGGGCCATGGTAACGGGCTTGATGAAGCCTATGTCCAGTGTTCGGATTTATTTTTTTCCCTCTCTCTCTCTTATTATTTCAAAGAGTGGCATATTCAAAGTGAATACATTCATAATTGCAATACAAGCAGGTCTTACAAAAGTAGGATTTATCAGTGTTACAATTTACATGGTCCTTTAATATCAAAGTTAATGGACATCTTATGACTCTTCCACACATGTCCCTCATTATTATCAATTCTCTATCACCATATGTCATATACAGCTTATATACTGTATGTTTTTTGTGTGTTTTTTTCTTTACTGCCTTGAGGAAGTAATATAGGCTTTATCAATCATTCTGCCTCTTACATCACTGCTTGGTTTTATATTCTCCCTACAAGATTCACAGGCCAGACATTATACCTCATTAGAGAGAAAATATCAGGCTCAAATGAACTTTTTAATACAGTGTTGTTTCACCAGAATGGTTGATAAAGTACTGTAGTACATTTCCATTTACGTGGTCTAATATGATGTGGCATTTTTCTACTTTAGATGATTCTTATATCTAGGATTTTATGTGAAATGAATAAAACAATTAAATATTCTGTTGGTGTACAGTAGTGTGTACATAATTACCAACAGTAGACATAGTAAGAGAAAGACAAACTGATAAATCAGATACAGTACATAAACATGACAAAAATCAGACATCATTGACTCCACAGTGAGGTACTAATAGATGAACACATACAAGACAGACAGGCAGAAGAACAAACAGATAGGACAAATGAGAAACACACAAAACAACTCCCAACATCACCATTATTTACTATCCATTTACCAATATTCAACAAATTTCATGCAAGAATAATCACGGGCAATGCAACAGTGATGACCAAGTATGATGACTTCTTGTAGTATTTATGGAGCCTTTATACTACAGTACAGTACAATGGTCATCATCATTACTTAGCCCATAACTTTTCTTCCACAAGGCCCTTCAGTACATTACAATAAAAGACATACGGTAGGTCGAATGAGACAGCAAATGGATTAAGAAGATATCTCTTCAGCTTGAACTGAAGAGTAACCTAGCACTCCAATTCCATCACAAGACACCATCTCCTTACATCCACATACATTACACCTCATTACAGTATGCTATGCTGATTGACAACAAAAATTCACCGCCCTTAGACCTAAACTGAGACTGAGATTCCAGCACTCACCTTCCAGACTTTTGGGGTCACTACAGAGTGCTGGTGAGGGACGGACAGGGCCACTGGGGTCCTCAGTGCCTGCCTCACGAAGAAAGCGGGACGTGACTGCGGGGAAACCCTGAATTGCCCATGCCATGTATCTGTGTCAAGGTGACAAATAAATATATTACCTTAATTTAAAAAAATAATCATGTGTACCTCAATTCAGGAATACTACACATCAATATTGCACTCTATATTACAGTATACTCCATTACACAATAATACAAATACAGAGTCCCATCAGGGATGGGGGGGGATCAAACTGATTCCACTGTCTGGTCTAGATCACATACTGTACAAATATAGTAGTAGCCTTCTTCTCATTCAATCAACCATTTCATTGTTCCAAGCTCTTCCTACAGGCCAATTATATACTTTATTCTTAGTATATACAACATGTTCATACAAAGACAAAATAAGGCAAACTGATAACAGAATTCTGCTACCAGACATCATTCGTCACACGGCACTGAATCAAAGTGAGAATATATCTGAAAAAGCAGAATATATCATATGGAGAACCAGAGAGGCCTTCTAAATACCCATTAGAAGCAGTGTATTCATTATAAAATACAAGGCACTTACTTTTCTCTGAGTCTGAGCGCCTCAATGAGTAGTTTGGAGGACTTAGAGATGTCTTCCACTGGTACCTGGAAGGATACAAATGTCATTCACTAAAATATCTCCAAAACTCCTACATACATACTTATATAATATTATATTTCTAAACTCTAACAACCATGGAATCACTGAGAGTGCATCAGAATACGGCACTGCAAACTGGTAAATACATGCTACATATACAGATCTTCCAGGTTCAGGGGAATATGATGTAAGGTTAATGCTATATTTATGTGGATGATGTGGCTGGCAAGAGGTGATACCAAAACTTGTGCTGCCGCTGTAAGGTGTCACTGTAGATTCTTGTCAAGGAGAATTTCTGGTCACAGCTAAAAGTTAATAGATATTACATTATTCATTTCCAAGTTCTTTTCTTATCTAAATTATGAATTTTCTGACACCTCTGTAATACTCACTTTTAATTCAATATATTTCAAATCATTATTATTCTCTGACTCAATAACTGTAACAGTTTGTGAATCACAACAAACCTTTAAGACATACTGTATTTCATTTTATTATCTTATCCAGTGCATGTTCATCAATATTTCTTAGTACAGAAGTCTACCATAATTCCACCACATTTATTTAATGGGAGTAATATACTTTTGGTACATTCGAGCAACATGATTCCACCAAAGTATAGTATGCCAGGAAACAGGATCAGATAACAAAAATAATGGTGGTCTTTGCCTGTTCAGGGGCAACTGTATCAGACACATTACCAGTACTAACCCAGTAAATTGTAAGCAACTGTCAATATTACAGTACAGTACTCACTACACACAAGCCCCAATATTAGTTTCACCTATGTATGTTCCAGTGTTTTCATGCATGATGCATGCACATTGTTGATTTATCTAATGTACGAAAGCCTTGGATGGTAACACAGTACAGTACAGTACATAAAGTAGCATATCTGAATTATATGTCATGAATAGCCTGTCCAAGTACCAAGATAGTCTTTATTATCCAATAATGTTACTTTGTTGTTTCAAAGCTTCCTACAGTACACCTGTTACTACAACAAAGTTAGCCCCCTCTCTTTCAGGCAATCACATACATTTTCCTAACAATACCAGAAATTCTACTAAAACAATACATAAACAATATACATTACAAATAACTACAATACTGCCACACAAATAGTTACCAAAAGTTTATCCCTCCTCAGCAACCTCTACAAAAATTAGTTCCAAGGTGATCCAACCTGTTACATAGTGTACAGCACTTTAGGCACTCATCCTACTGTCACACTATCAAACTCTGCTCCAACCATAACTGGTTTTCTTTAGCTAATGGTTAATGTTTGCAGCTGACATGAAGGTTACATCTGTTTGGCTACTACTAAAACTCCTAACTACTGAGTGATGAGGTTCAACCATACAACCTCATAACATTAGCTGAGGACATTTAACATGAGCTACAAAAAAACATGCAATAGTCCTTCACTCCTTCCTATCATACACTATAATTTAATGTGGCCATTCAGAACAAGTGTGCCAAAATCCAAATACTGTACTTATAATAATTTCACACCATGTTTGTATGTTGTAATAATCTACTGTGCCAGTAATTAATATGATCAGTACTGTACTGTAAAGAGATAAAATCTATCTATCTATCTATAGCTCTGACGCCTCGTTCCCTCCGGGAACTCCCCCAAAGGGGGTGGCCACGGCAGAAAAGTCTCCAGTCTTCCCTGTTCCAACACTCCCTCCTCACTCGGTCCAGCCCTCGCCCCTCCCTCATGTTTCTCTCCTTTACACACTCTTCCACTCTGTTCTGCCATCTTACTGGTGGTCTGCCTCTCACACCACAGCCCACAACTTCCCTTCCATACACCTTCTTTACAAACTCCTCACCTTGCATTCTCTCTACATGTCCAAACCACCTCAGAGTATTACGCTTCACTCTCTCAACCACTCCACACTCAATACCAATTGCCTTCTCACTCATACCACATCTCTTATACACACTCTCATTACTTTCTCCATCCCACCTTGTCAGTCCACATGCACCTCTCAAGTAACTCATTTCCACAGCACCTATTCTTGACTGATGAGCCCTACTCCATGTCCATGTCTCCGACACATATGTCAGTGTTGGCAGAATTATACCATTTCGTAGTCCCCTTTTCACTTCCATATTAACACTTCTACCTTTCATTATCCTCCCCAGTGATCCCATGACTTGTCTACCCTTCATTGCTCTCTCCCTTATTTCTCCTTCCATACTTCCATGTTTACACATAACTGTCCCCAGGTACTTAAACTCCTTCACTTCCTCCATCCTCTCACCCCTCAGAGTTATCTCACACTTTGTCCCAGTTGGTACTTCCACTCTGCTCTTTCAAATACCATCACTTTACTTTTACCCACATTCACCTTCAGTTTCCTTCGTTTACATAGACTGAAATTCGTCCACCACTCTCTGTAAATTCCTTTCACTCTCAGCCATCAGCACAGTGTTATCCGCAAACAAACATGCCGCCAAGGACCAATTTACTTCATTCAGCCTCAACTTCACCCCCAGACCATTCACTTTGGCTTTCATCTCTCTCATACAACCATCCATATATATATTGAACAACCACGGTGACATAACACATCCCTGTCTCAACCCTACACTAATATTAAAACTCTCACTCAGATCACCCTCTACCCGCACACATGCTTTTGCATCTGCATAAAAAGCCTCAATACCTTCCAGCAAAGATCCCCCAACTCCATATATTCTCCACACCTCTAACATAGCTCTCCTATCCACCCTATCGTATGCCTTCTCCAAGTCCAAGAGATAAAATAAACAAGCTAAATACAGTACATTAAAACTTCTTTAGTAAAAGTGTGGGACCAATGGTAAGTTTGTAAGTGAAGTTGTGCTTGATATGGTCAGATGTTGTTTCTTGGATACTGGACAGTATGGCTGGAGGTATTTGTAAAAAAACGGACAGAAGCAGTGATGGAAAGAACGAAATGATATTGTGGAGTAAAATAAAAGCTACTTTTACTTAGCAAAATTTATGAGTTAAGATTGTATAGACAGGTATTTCTTGGTCAGTGGGTAGGAACTGACACACAGAGTGGAAAGATGATGTTAAGTCTTAGGATACTGTACTTAATTGTACTTCAGGGTACTGTAAAGGAATAGTGATTGAAGTAAGGGAATGAAGCTGTGTATAGTATAGTATAGTAGGGTTAGGTGACATTATGCTGACGACTGTGTTGAAAATACAGTACTGCATTAAGAAGAAATGGCAGCCTTTATTTATTTAAACATTTCTTGTTTTTAATGGGTGCTATGAATAGTGTGCATATCTACAACAAGAGCTCATTACTGTATATTGGTCCTAAAAAAAAAAAAAAAAAAAAAAAAAAGATGTAGACTAATCAATGACCCAGGAATAGATACATGTTATTTAACAGCACTTTTCAACAACCTTACAAGAACAATGTAACCTTTGCACATATATTATTTATCCAACAATGACTTTTAATACTGCTAGACAGAATATGAAGGCAAAAATTATGCTGCTATTAGAAATACACTACAGTACTACAGTACAGTATTATATCTATAACATTATAAGAACAAATAGCTAGAGCAATCAAATATGATCACAAAGTAAGGAGTTGCATGTCTCTGGATGCATTAGAGACCAAGTGAGGCAAAAGGATTGGATCTAACAATACGATGAACTAATTGTACTGTACGTATGAAACTACAATCATTATAAAAAACAAATGATGGGACACATTACTGTATATATGTAGGAATATAATTGTAGTTCAAAATGTAGGTTATCATTTAGATGCAATGTATGTATAAATGAATGATTCAATACATATCTTTGGAACTGCATAAAATCAAGCATGACATTCTACAATTACATGGATAAAAATTCTCATAAATGTCTGGCCACAGGATCATGTCACTCAAACTGGATGTGTGATAGAAGTCTGGCAAAAGAATAATAAAAGCTGAAATACTAAACAAAAACAAAGAAAGTTAAAATAATTGAACAACAGGCAGTAAAGGAGAGAAGATAGAGAGGGAGAAAGGTGGGAGTTACATGTCCAGTACTGTATATATATCCAAGGATATTTATCTATTTACTTTGATGAGTTTATGACCGGTGAGTCTGGCCTAATGTAGATTGAATTCAGAGTTGTTGGACCACAATTTACAGTACAGTATATGGTCAAGTGGTTTCTTCGCATTCTGTTGATCCCCTTAAACTAAGCTCAAGAACCATACTGTACTTATTTTCTGTCCATACAATACTGACAGCTCTGGTGATCATAATGTAGCCAACAGTACAGTAAGCCGAACTCACTAAGTCAAACTTGAATATCACAAGCTATCTAGTGGATCATTGGGGGAAGTAGGTTGGGAAAAAGTGAAGGGGTGTTATAATGTACTGCGCACCACTGCTGTAACATATCTGCTGCAACTTACATTTGTGATGAGGTTGTCAAGGAGGTACTGCAAAGAGAAGTGAGACATCTGAGGTGATGGCAAAAGAGAGGTTATACAGTCTGCCATGCCTCACCTTCAAGTCAGGCAAGACAAGGGAAATTAAACACAGCAACATAAACAAACACATGATGTGGACACGGTGAGTTGTGAGGACAGGTTTTGTGTACAGAAGGAAATGGGAAGACATGTCAGTACTGTAATCTAAATGTTGTTGAGTTGCCAGTAGATGACTGGAGGACACGGTCAGTCCTCACTATGCCATCTCTAGTCTGATACAGTTGATAGGACTATGTAGAATAGAACAAAGACATTACTACAAATGAGTATCAAGACTTAATATGGTGTTTAGAGTTGTAACCAAGAATATTGGTAGTGTTGATGGTATGGTACCGGTATGATGGCTCTGTAGAGTGTCTATGTTGTCACTGTATAGATACTATGCCATGTCTCTGAGGATATGTTCGTGTCCCAAAAGGATAGTGGGTTTTGGGGAGAATTTATTGACATTTACAGGGGATATCCATGTATGTATATGGAAAGTGAAAAACAGTGATTACTCAGACAGAAACAAGAAAACAGCTGCCTATGATGTGCTGTTAAGTAAATTAAAAGGAAAAGATGAATCTCGCACTTTTTTTTTCATACATGTGAGTACCTCAGCTAGTCTGAGAAGCACAATGTCCAAATGATGGGGAGGAAGAGATGTTGCCATGGTGCTGACTGAAGTTAGGACGGAAGGTAGAACTGAATAGTGTGTGGGTACATGCAGCGAACTGCAGTCTGCCAGTTCAGTTGGACTGTTAGTTAAAACTGAGTGTATGGGGGGCTTTAGTCTCAAGATATCACACACTGCTACCAACTGTGACAAGTTACCTATCACAGCATTGGTCAACTGGTTCATCTACTGGCAACTGTGTTGTACATTTGGATGTCACAGGATGTAAAATTGTGTGTACATATGGATGTACTGTAGCTAGGACAGATGGGTATGAAACTAGATACATTTATCAGCAACAAATATTACAGGTGAGGTACAATTTAGGGCTTTTGATGACTACCATTAAAGCAATGTTTCTTAATGCAGTTGTGCTTTGGAGGCAAATTCCCAGGTTTACAAAGGTTTGATTGTATTTCCTGTACAAACTAAAGGTAGATTTGAGTCTAGTTAAACCTGAGTAACCTTGGCCAAGACTTGACTTTCCGTAACACCCGAGTAAACAAAACACCTACATTTGCCATTTATCCTATTTTATCAAATGGATTGTCATCTACTCTATGTTAAAAATACTGTAAGTACTATACAAACACTGGCATGATATAATATGCTTTGTGATAATACAGTAGTTATCAATATAAGCAGAATGTGAGCTAGCTATTGCTGATTTTATTCAATGACAGTTTTGTATCCTCACTATGCAGACAAGTTTTAATACATCATACTATACTGTGTTTTATTATCATTCATGAATGGATGTTCTCTCACATGTGAGGCATGAACAATTACTGTCTTTAGGGGTAAAAATATTGAGATACAGTATTTGTATGTTTCAGTAATACAAATACTGGATTGGCAAACTTCAACTACAGTACAGGTACAGTATCTTCAAAGTATCAATAATAACAGTTAATTTCTGAATACTGTACAGTATTGTAATGTTAAAAAGTTTCTGTATTGACTTTGTCCATTTTGTGTATCATTGCCCATCTCTGGATGTGGGAAAGTGTGTGTATTGTGTACTGTATCAAAATAATTGTATAGAATATTTATCTTCACACTACAGTATGTATAATATGTTGCTTGTGTATGTAATGATGAGTTACAGAGGTTAATGCAACACTTTACTAACTGCAGTTTTCTATGGAGCTTCTCTGCATTGCTTAAGTATATACAAAGATCCTAAAATTATTATTCTAATGTCAATATCAAGAAAATACTGTAAGTACTCATAAAAATATAGGATCTCACTTTCACAGTGGGCTTAGGATGCAAAAAAATGAAAGAGATATCATACAATGTTGATGGAGATTAATATATACTCTAGAGTACTTTAGAAAGGGAGGGATGGCTTTTATGGAAACAGTAAGATAATTATAGAGTTGTTGCATGCAAAATCCAGTAATGAATAAACATGACCACAGTAAATGACAAGATGATAATTTCTTTGTAACTTGAATTAGTCATCTGTTAATGCAGTACAGACTTTCTTATGACAATTAATAAAATACTGTAATAAAATAAATATAATAGAAAGTTATTCAATACATTTTACTGAAGAAAGTCTAGACTATAAGAAATG
Organism: Petrolisthes manimaculis; assembly: GCA_034508575.1. NCBI lineage: Eukaryota > Metazoa > Arthropoda > Malacostraca > Decapoda > Porcellanidae > Petrolisthes > Petrolisthes manimaculis. Next base: position 47,661 of record JAWZYT010003309.1, read on the forward strand.
AAGGTAAACTCACTTATCATTGGATAAGAATTGAGCCTAAAACCTTGCTATCTGTGCCCATAACTTTAGCACAGACTTTCAAAATGGCTGGGTAATGAGAATTTCCCAAAGTTTTCTCATTTTCTTTCAACACATTCCGGGGATTTTAAAATATTTTGTCTATTTTTCTGTCTGCTTTCAAGCACCTGAAATACTGTATTCCCCTAAAATGCATAGAACCAATTGACTGTATATGGAACCACTGGTGCACTAGACAACTAGTACAGTACTACAAACACTGATAGTGTTAAAATTTAAACACTACAATACAGTATTATATTTTTAACATGATTGCTGATTTTAAAATGTAAACAGTTAAACCCTAGCATGTGTCTGAATCATTGCTCTAATGCTTTTTTCTTCACCAGGACTATACACTATCCACCCGTCTGTAGGTGTGTGTATTGGCAACTCAGGTATAATTCTACTCATGCTAACATATTTTTATGTGAGGATGCAGAGTGTAACTTTGGAAGGTAGTGTGCTTGGGAATACTGTTCAATATGTCCATCTAAAATTCAATTGTGTACAGTATACAAAATAAATGAACTTTGGATGAATTTTGTTGATTACAGTAATCGTTATAAGTAAAATACCCTCAGAGGTTCAATACATTTGGCAGCCACTTCAACTGTTATTATAAAGTTGTGTTCATATTATTATCTGCAATTTACAACCTGATAAGGAACCATAATACACACAGTACCAAAGTGCACAAACAGATAAACATGAAACACTGAGTTTTGATGGGTTAGTTCTACTTGTATCTGGTGGAAAGAGGCATAAGGCTATATATAATCAACAGTTTCTATTTAACACTACATGATCAAAGATATTAGTACAGTACAGTACAGGTATAAATTGTTACACCTTCCTTAACACTTTCAATACAAGGAAAAAACCCTCAGTACTATAATGCAATGGTAAATTATAAACTAGTACAGTACTACCCAGGTATTATCCCTACCATCCATAGTGTTGGCACCTTGTTACTGTAAGTACAGTACATGTTCTTTATCGGCATCTGATCTTAGTCCTTTTTCTCCCTACCTCCAAGAAAACATATTCTTCATCCATACATTATTATGTTGCTTGGATTCAATGGTCTGAATGAATTAGATTATAAGCTGACACACTTAAAGCTTTATAGAGTACTGTACAATATGCATCAATTGCACAATACAGTACTTGTACAGTACTTTTACCAGATATACAGAAATTATTGTTCCCATACATTCTGAGTCTATCAAATGCTACATAAATACACTTACTGAAACATCTGATCATCTTATATATACTGTACTGTACATAAACTACTTTTTCATGAGTACAAATATCTTTTACATATTTCTCCTTCAGTACAACATTTGCTCTCTACTTTTCCATCAGATAATCATTACATCATCATGATGTACTGTATAATTATGTAATGATGAAAATTCTATCACTGTCCAAGTCTGTTATACTATATTTCATAGCAATTACTACAAAGCATTTAATTAGGTAACTCTGCATACATAATAAGCTACATTAAAATACTGTCACACTACTGTATGTTGTAGCCTAGTTAAATAACAGAAATGAAGATAACATAAACCTGTCCTTCACTACCTTTACAGTACTGTACTGGCTGTATGCACTAAAAGCAACAACAGTTACACCTGTACATGGTTGTACCAACCAAATAATTACTGTACTCAAAGTTATGTCACACAAAGAAGTACAGGACAGACTATAAATTGCAGGAACCATTAATAACAAGCAGACATCATCATTATAAAGAATCTGTGATGTTAAAATCTATTGCAGTTCTGTATGTGCTTACATTACCTTAATATAAATAACAAAAGGTACTAATTTATTCAAACATGTTTTTTCCATGACAGTATAAGTTACTAATATTAACCCAAGAACAGAATAAAATATGGATGGTAGTAACAATCTACAGTACTGTATACAATCATGAAGAGTCATTGCTGAAGGGCTGAAAACACTGATGAATTTTCCAGTGTGGTTATGAAGCCTTCCAAATGGAAGGTCAGAGTACTGTAATTTAATTTCTCATAAACAAGCATACAGATACAGATCTGCAGAAACATTACACTGTATAAACATTATAGCTATATATGGTACTGTACAAGACTTATAACACTACACACCAATAGAAACACAATATGACTAAACATCACAAGCACTATGCAACTGACCATGACAATAACATTCACAAGCCATACAAGACATAGGAGACAGAGGTAGCCAAGCCAAAACATAGAAAACACATGGATGCCACCCTGTTAACAAACATCATAATAATGGATTTTCAGTACATGAGAAATGCCTGATAAAAGTTAAATATTATATTGTAAATACTGTCTTTCTGTTGTAAGAATGCTTTGTTTTCTGGCAATCTGACAGGATGGTGAAAACAAACCTCATGATTATAATTATACTGTACCTAATTAACAGACCAGCAACAGGAGACAATCACACAAGTCTAAATGCAGGCCACGGATGCATGAATGGAAGGTACAGGGAAGAGAGAAGACAAGTACAAAACATAACTTGAAAAACTTGTACAATTGAAGAGCAAAAATACACTCAGGATATAACGATGGAAATTAGTGGATAACAGAAAAACCACAGAAAATATTGGAAAATCCAAATTAAAATCTGTAAGATGATTATAAGATCAATCATTACAAGGGACAATGCATACCAAAATGATAAACGCAGCAATACATCAAGTACTACATTTGCAAAATGGACAACACATATTAAAATCATACAAGAAACACAAAACACAATTAAAATGAAGGAAGACTGCATACCAAACTCATGGAGGGGAAACTGCATACAGCTGTACAAAGCAAATTTGGATGGGATAACAATTAGATGTATAGCATGAATTAAAACAAGTAAAAAATAGAGCACAGAATAGATGAAAGTGAAGATATCACCTTACCTTCCCCTTGGTTTCCATATTTTCCTGAGAGAGCATAGAGAGGGAAGTGAGAGTGAGAGTTACCATGGCCTCACACACATACTGGATCAGCAAACACTCACATTTTCATTTACGTAGTGCAGAAGCAGTACGGAGTAAGAAACACTTTCAGCCAAACATGCTTTTACTGTAATAAGAATACTGTACTGCAATGTACACCTTGAAAACTGCAACACAATACACATTACCAGGTTTTTCTATTCCAATGTTATGACTACTGAAATAATAACTCAACTTCTGGACACAAAATACCATTATTATAAAGTGAAGTTTACCACGTTCTGCCTCTGTGCTACTTATTATACATAAACTATTGTATTTGTATGCTACACATGATTGTTACAAAAGTTATGAAATGTTCCTGTATATCCTTCCAAACAAATGTTACCTCCATTTTTCCTGGTCATACAGAACATGAATATTAATAATAATTTTACACAAGCTATACTAGTACAGTATAGTCAAACTGTGGTTAGAGGAAGGCACTATCCCATTCCACAAGGATTGTGCATAGTGACAAGTCTTGGACTTGGGACTCTTAGACACAAAGCAAAAATAATTTCTCATACATTTATCTCTTGTATATAATCTATGTGGAGCAGCCTAACTGCCTGCCTACTTCTCCAGTCTACATTGCATATTTTCAGCCTGAATATAATTCAGCCTGCCATACAGCTTTCCTATCTTAGTTAGGTTAATGCAATTAATGCACAACAATAAAACATAGACATAAGGCCTATGTTGTATTTTCACATGAGATCACATTAAATATATCCATTATGGTCTCTAGCTAAATTTTCCAGTGTGTGTTTAGCCTAATATTATTGGTCTGATTGTTACGGTACTGGAACCTCATGTCAGAAACATCAACTACATTATTCACAATAAAACAAACTATATAAAACAGAGTTGCATACAGTAATGTTACTGTGCAAATTATATATAAAGTACTGGTGTGAAAATATCAACACAACAGTTCAAACAAAATCCACAGAGGATATAAATTGGTGTGCAATGAACTTGAAATATCTGAATATCCTACGATTCCTAACTAACAGATCTAGACTAACATGAGTTAACCTAAGAACATACCCAGAGATGCAATTAGGAGCTACAGTAACAGTTTCTTCAAGACAGCAGAAGAAATTACGGAAATCAAACAGTCTTTGGACAGTCCTCAATTTGTTATTAGTAAACTTCAAAGGTGCAAATGAACAGCACAAAACATTTCAAGGATGCAGTGTCATGTGCTGCACAGCTCTAACAAAAACAATTAAGAGAAATAACATCAAAATCCTGTTATGAGAACATTTATGAAGAAGAAGTGAAATAATATCAACAGTCCGCTATTGTTATTACCGTTAGCCCTTTTGCCTGTAATGAAAAATATTTGGGGTTTTGTGTTCTGGATTGGACATTATATTTCAGCTGAAACATTAGGGTGATCTCTCAATGCCAAAGAGTAAATGTAACCTGAGTGAGTTTCATGATGTACTGCTGAAATGAGCAGAAAAGGAATGAGGGAATCATAAATATACTTCAAATTATAAAGAACACTCACACTTGTAGTTTCTTCCCCACTGATGTAGACGCGTTGATAACGTGGGGTGTAGTCACTTTCATCAATGTCCGACACTTTCACATCTACATCATCCACAGCTGTCTCTGATGCTTCATACTTTACATTTGATCGCTCCACCCTGTTAAATGAACGACATTATATACCGGTACAGTATATAATAAAGGACATCAAAAGCCTATATAATACCATTTACAGTATTTAACAGCAGAAGAAATATTTCACCATAATATTTGGCATTACTGTAGTGATTATAAAAATTATGAAGTACAGTACCTGTACTGTACAGGTAGCCTACATATAATTACAGTACCGGTATTATATAAAGTGCTGTACAGTACAATAAAAATTGGATATTGCTCTCATAGTTTTCCATATACAGTACAGTACTATACAGTACTGTAATCAAGAAATGTAATCTCTTGAGTCATCTTGACTATTCTTGAAATTATATTTAACTGGGTGTGGCTTTGAAAAATCACAGAGAGAAGGGTTAACATGTGATAATGGAAAAAAAAATGAAAGGCAGCTGAAGATCAGAAAATTGTTCACTTTAAAACCCCAAGCTAAGTATTGCCTAATCTACAGTACAAGCAATAATTTGCTATAGGGCTTACATAGCACTGAGCTGACGGTGGAGTTTCAATTTGTCCTCAATCTGTTCGATGGGGAACTGTGGGACCTCATAGGGCGCTGAGATCTTGTTGGGGCGGGGTGAGTCTTCAGCCTCCATCATGGCTTCAATGTGTCCAAACACAGGGCTTTCACTGCCTGTAAAGCATCAAGGATGAACAACGAGAATGATGACAGATAGTCTAGGGCATCATAACAATATTGTGGTAGTATATCCTATACATTTAGAGATCACTACAGCATTGTTCTAAATTGATTGATTGATGGATATTAGGCGCCGCAACATGGAGGTCCTATAGCACCAGAAAAAAGGTGATAGAGAGGTGTGACAGCAAGCAGGAAGGAAATAAAAAGAAAAGAGGGTCAGTTGAAGAACTGAAAGATGGGAACCATTTAGTCTGGTCTCTCACTAGCGACCTTCCTAGCATGGGAAACCCTCTCTCCCCGAAATCGGGGCAGAGCAGGGGCCGGAGCCCCCTCTGGTCTAGCTCGCCAGGTCTCAGACACACACAAGCCCCCCCACCACGTCAAGGCGGTTCCCGTTGGGGGGCATTGTTCTAAAAACGTACAGATCAAAATAAGCGATATTTATGAATGGTAATGATGTATGACAAGCTAATGACATGTGTGTGTGTCCAGTTGGTGTGGAGAGTGACTGTGCATATGTTCAGGGCCATTCTAAGTCTGCCTGTGATGAACCAGATGTGAACTTGAAGTGTGTCGAGGGAGAGCCATGACTGTTTGTGTGTATATAATATATAATACTGTAGGGGCATGTGAAGTATTGTTATGTCGTGGCTATAGAAATAAGGACTCATGAGGGAAACCAACTTTGATATTAGAGGACTGACCAACAAATAACTCATGAGCAGAATATGCTAACATACTCTTTTTCCATGTAAAAAAAATGATACTCCGTAGTGGTGGATGGTGTGGCAAGATAATGCTCCTGCATGACTTCCAATTTGATACCCGAATTGTTAAAAAAAAAGAGAAAAAAAGAGAAAAAAAGTGGAAAAAGTGCTCATTGGCCAACAAGCCCTTTCTTTAATTTTGTTCATTGGATTGGCCTAGGCTACCTACCATTGTATCCACTAATGTCTATGCATGTATTATGGTCTCTAACCTGTGGGGATCAGTTAACCACCACAAGGTGTAAATTAAATCCACCTTCATCTCTCTAATCCATAATATTATATTCATGGGTCAGTGCGTCGTAATTCCAACCATAAACACGTACAGTCGGCCTCAATAATTCGTACACAGAGCATTGGTTAAATGGGGTCATTATTCTGTACATACTGTAGGGATTATTCTGCTGACTGATTCAAATATTACCCAAATAAAATGACTAGAAGTATTTGTGTCAGAAAGTTAGTGTACAGTACTACATGTTCTAGTGGTTATTATTTGATTCAGTGGTGATACTGGTGTATACAAATTCTTGAGACCGACTGTACTTTGCCTCGCCTCGACTATATATTTTTTTATGGAAATGGCTGTATTATGAGTTTATTATTACCTGGGCTTGGGTACATTGCAAATACGGTGCCATCACGGTCAGGTGTAGTGCTCACCATACTGGCAGCACCACGGAATGCCATAATGGTGTTGGGGGGGTCAGTAAGAACTTTTTGTTGGTGGTGGTGGTCAGAAGAATAATAACAGTTACACAAGTTATCTTTTGGGTACCTGTTGTTGTTACTAGTACTACACAAGTTATTTTTTGGGCACCTGTTGTTGTTGTTACTGGTACTACACAAGTTATCTTTAGTCCACGTGTTACTGTTATTACACAAGTTATTACTGTTGTTACTGTCACCACTCCAACAAGGCAAATTTCTCCTTGGTCTCTTTTGGGGTGGGGGAAACTCGTCTGCTGACTGGGATGTCATTAACGCTTTATTAACTTTATTTATAGCACTAATTTTTGTTACTATCACGCCTGCTGCTGCTGATACCCGGTAACGTCCACAGTATTGAATCAAGGCTGCACACAGAGACAGTTTTGCTGAGTTGGGTATATACTGTATATTGTATATATAGGTCAGAATTAATTAAATGGACGATTTGATGATGGTGGTGTGGGTTTTTTGAAGGTTTAATTTTTTTTATTGTGCAAGGTTGACTTTACGTATTAAATGTATACGTGTTCTGTTTCTGCTGATACCTGTTAATTAAAAGTGGATGTTTAGAATCTAGTTATATATATATTTTTAATTAATATTATAACTTCATTAACTTTATCACTTCGGCCCGGTCACTGACGAAGTTGAAATTTTATAATGTTCATATTTTTCCGTCTGCTTATGATGAACACAACTATAATCACCACTGATATCTGTTACATAATCATTATACATGTATATATACCTTACAAGTTTAGTTTAATTAATGAATTGCTAGAACATGTAACAGGTGATTAATATAATTACAGCTTTGTTATATGATGTCTCGTTCAGATTTTATTCATCAGTATTTTTCTCATTTGAATACAAAAATTCTTGATATCTGTAATTATAATCATGAACCCTTGCAAATACGGATTGAAACATATAATACAGTAGCTTGCTTTGTTTTCTCCAAAGTAAATACAACAGACACTATATTATCGAAGAACTAAGAACAAAGTATATAATGTGAAGTGAGTGGGGGTTGGTAGCTCACTGGTGTCTTAACTTAGTGTGTCTCCCTTTCACTGAGTCTATACCCCCCATTACTTGGCACTCAACACTATACCCCAGCAGACTCTAGCTTCTTCCTCTCTGTTTTACTTTGTGCAGCATCATGTCAATTCGTCTTACACCTGGCACACCTCGAGCACCTTCCTTCCTTCACTCCCTCCCTCAGCATCAGTATATGGCACCAGAACAAATACATACATACCATACACACATTCCTTCAGTCTTTTTATTCCCTCCCATAACGTCTCATTTTGTTTGTACAACCATGGAGGCGTAGACTAGTCAAAATTCATAGTAGTCTACAAGCAATTAATTTTTCAGTAAATTATTTGTCTTATACTTAAACCCATAGAAATTTAGCTATTGGATGGACACGCAATAATAGGCTACGTACTCTCCAGTTAACAACAAGCCTTTTCAATTATAGCCTACCCAGTGAAGTCGTAAACAACAGCTCACATCTTGTATAATTATATGCTTGTTGGACTACAGGCAAACCAATTCAATTACCAAACTGATTACTAGCCTCGCCCAGTGGTTAATAAATAAGGAGTGTATTTGTATTCTTTTCAATTTCCTTCACCAACTTACAGGTAATATATCCGCACGCACCATCTCTTTCATTACTACAGTATCTCGACCGTGGTGGTTACTCCCTTCTTTATTCCAATAGGCCTAGCTAAAGATACCCAAGTTCCGCATTCTTGTATACTTCTCGACCCTCTGGGCAAATCCTTCCACAATGTTATACTCGCCTCCTCGTTTTACAATACACACATGTAATCACTGAAGTTCCCAATTATTATTATTATTATTATTATCATTATTATATTCTCCTACTAAACTTGACTGAGCCTAATCGCAATTACATATCCTATATAGCTGCCTGCTCATAACACACACACACACGTACGACATGGTCATAATTAATTCCGACTGATGTCAGGAAGTTATTTTTACTTCTGTATTTCCGTAGTGAGTCATATCGACCTCATTTAGGACAAGTAGCCTAACTGCTGAGCCTCATATCCAAATCATTATGTTTACTCTACTCCTTCGATCTTCACCACCTAATAACACCACCCCTCCATTCAGATCGATGACCTTACCTGATATTTATGTTAAGGAAAATTTGTACTACATAACAACATTTTACATAAAAGAATGTAGCCTATTACCTGAACCAAGAAATATCCCGGAATAATGCCCCCTTGCCTCCTTCCCTTCTCCCTCCCCTGACTCCATCTCCCATCCCCCCCCCCCTCTCTCTCTCTCTCTCCACCGGTAATCCCCTTCTTAGCTTTTCCCCATCACGCTTCTGCCCCGTGGCTAGGATTTCCCCTCCTTCCCCTCAAATTCCTCTCTCTCTCTCTCTCTCTCTCTCTCTCTCTCTCTCTCTCTCTCTCTCTCTCTCTCTCCTTCTGGCGCCAGGGGAAGATACCAGGTAATATTTTTCTCCATTTATAATTCTCTCCGACACGGTTCTATTTTGGTTGGTGGGAGGGAGCAGGAGGGGGGCAGAAGGGGGTGCAAGGTGGAGGGGTTGATGGGGGGGGGTGCAAGGTGGAGGGGTTGATGGGGGGGGGGGTGCCAGGTGAGGGAGGAAGCAAGAGGGGGGCAGGGTGGAGGGGTTGATAGGAGGGGGTGCCAGGTGAGGGAGGACGACTTGAGGTACCACAAGATATTTTAATTTCATGGTCCGTTCTGACCGTTCAGACTATTCATTTTTCACAGCTACTATGATGTTTCAACATTTGGTAGAGGGTGACAATTTAGACTTTCCGACCACCCTGTAATGTGGAGGAATCAAATGACCAATTAGTAGACGAAAAGGTTTTATATCAACAGTTTCGTTTACCACTTTCACACACTCTCTTCAAGAAGATGGTGATATATAGTATAGTGGTCACCGAAACTGTACGTTGGAGTAAAATCTTTTGCTTCTACAAATGTGGAAATTTGATTAAGGACCTTATGATCGTGTATGAGAATTGGAGACTTTTGATTCCTCCTGACTATGCCACGAAAAACTCTCCTTCCCTATAGGTGTGTGTGTGTGTGTGTGAGTGTGTGTGTGTGTGTGTCAAGCTGATACATAAAAGCTTCAAGTTATTGAAACACGTGGCCGGTCACTATCCATCACTAAGTGTACATACATTATATTTAGCTTTATATAGGTGTGTTGTCTTGCCCTGCACCTGCCTTACATACCAGTCTGTCCATTATATTATGTAAGTAAGTGATGTATGCACGTCACTGTCGCCTTGTCCTTCATCCATCCACCTGACCACCCATACTATATTTCAGTGGCCCACCACCATCACCACCACCATCCAATATCGTTTTACAGTGCTGCACCATCACCACCATTCAAAACATAACCATCTTTTATATATAAATATCGTATGTTCACTACATATTTTTTTCATTGAAGAGGGATTGGGGGTGTACACGTAACCTCTCTCTCTCTCTCTCTCTCTCTCTCTCTCTCTCCTGAAGCATCACCACGTGTGAACAAACTGGCAAGCATCACCCAAACAAAACACACACACACACATACATGTACCCTTCCTCCCATGGTCCCAGGAAGAAAATAATAATATATATAAACAGATTAAGATAATAAGCTACACCTTTGCAATGCCATGGTGATAAAATACAGCCAGCCACGTCCTACAGACATTGTCCTTGTAAAATAATATAATAATAATAATATAATAATATAATGTAAGTAGTCAATGATTCTCGCTACTGAAGGACACCACGTGGTTGGTTTGGCTAGGTGGGAAAAATGTTAAGTGGACGTGCGTGTATGAAAATTAATGATGTGTATGCAGAGAGAGAGAGAGAGAGAGAGAGAGAGAGAGAGAGAGAGAGAGAGAGAGGTGCCAAGTGACAGGTGCACTAAAGACAATAGAGGTCGGATGAGCCTGTCAAGGTATATACGGTACACACACACACACACACACAAATACTGCCTTGAAGAGTCACCGAGTAAGCTACACACACACACAAATTGTGCCATGCAGTCACCAAGTACACACACATACACACACACCAATGTCACGCCCAGTGATGGTTGGTTAGCATAAAGAAACACAACATTAATTGCAGATTGGAAATTATATATATATATATATATATAAAACAACTCATGGCAGATTGGAAATAAACAAACACTCATTACTGATTGAAAAACAAAAGAAACACTCATTGCACATTGGACATAAGAATAAATCACACACATTGCATGGCTACAGCTGAGGTTTGAAAACAAAGAGGGTGCAAGTCGGGCACTGTGGCAACAACCATGCATGTTGTGCCGTATATACTGCCTTGTGTGCTCTTCTTTATCTTACATATGCATCTTCCCAGCTTGTAGGTATAGGCTATAGGAAGGCATCAAGGCCCAAGACGACAACAACTGACTATGTATATATATATTTACACTCTACATCACCAGAAGAAGCACCTTTCGTGGGAAATATCCAAGTGCGTGGTAGTGGTGCGTGTGTGAAGGTTGCGACGTCGTTACTTTATTAGTAGAGAGAGAGAGAGAGAGAGAGAGAGAGAGAGAGAGAGAGAGAGAGAGAGAGAGAGAGAGAGGGTCGTAGGGTGAAGATGGTGGTATTGGTTCTCGTGGTGAAATATGTGGTTCATTGAGGGTCGTGTGGTGATAGTAGTGGTGATGGTAGTTATGTTAATTATTATTATCAGTGAGTGAGAGGTGTAAAGGAGTACCGTAATGATTGTCAGTGTTTTTGTTGATGTAGAGATAAATAACTATAATGGTGACGGTGGTATAGTGTTTAATAATAGAGAGAGAGAGAAATATAGATAGATAGATAGAGATAGATAGATAGATAGATAGATAGATAGATAGATAGAGAGAGAGAGAGAGCGAGCATGGTTAGAGTAATGGCACTGCATGTGTTTTGAAGGTAAATTTGGAGTCAATGTAGGCCTCCAACCTCAGCTACAAAACACATACATACATACAGTACATCCCCTGTATATAATTCCATAAGGAGAGGGTTCTGTTTCCTGGTAGATATAGTTTGGAGGAATCAGCAACAGCCTTCCGATTTCCCATACTACTGTATATAGGTGACGTGGTGTAAGTGACAGAGAGACAGTCATTTTAAAGCTTGGCATCACCAGACTTCTAATCTCACTCACAACAACAACAGTTTGGACAGTGTTTACAGGTAACATCTTATCGTCAATTGGAGGGGGTAATGTGTGTGTGTGAATATGTATAAACTGTGTGTGTGAATATGTATAAACTGTGTGTATGTGTCTGTAAACTGTGTGTAACCGGTGTGTGATTATATATACTGTGTGTGTGTGTGTGTGTGTGTGTGTGTGTGTGTGTGTGTGTGTGTGTGTGTGTGTGTGTGTGTGTGTGTGTGTGTGTGTGTGGGTTTGTGATTATATATACTGTGTACGTGTGTGTGTACGTGTGTGTGTGTGTGTATTCTGACCATGACCGTGTTACATCACAACCACAATCATTCACGCGAGATGAGATGAGACCAAGAAGAGACCTTGAACAATGTTAAAGTTTCTGCTGAATCCTCCACATGCAGAAACAAAACAACCAAAGTAATGACTATATGTATACAATTACACACCACACACTGTCTGCTGCAACGTGTTTCCTGGTGCAGTTTGGAGGAATCAGTACCCACCAATTCTCAGACAACACAAACCGGTCCCCTCCAAAAAAAAAAAAAAAAAAAAAAAAAATGATAATAATAAAAGTAAAAAAAATTGTAAACACATCATTATCACGGTCACGTTTTCCAAATTTATGGCATTTTTGTTTTTGTTTCTTCTGTCCATTTTAAATTAATCCTTTGTGTGTGTGTGTGTGTGTGTGTGTGTGTCTACTACCACCACCACAGCCTCTACTTGACACATGAGTGGTTGTGGTGGACGTGTTATATTATTATTATTATTATTCTATTTATTCACACGTGATTATAATCCAAGTCTATTTACACTTATGATTTTACTAGTGAAGGATTGATTATTGAATATCTTAAATGTTACATCATATTTATTTTATTTATTTATTTATATTATTTTATATTATTTATTTATTTTATTTATTTATAATAAATATTTCATAATAACAGTATTCTTCTCAAATTTCACCACGACACACAATACTCACTCTATCCACCTCTTATATATTTCTTTATTTTCTGTTCCTATTTTACACCATTCCTTGCTTTCTTTCTCTCCCTTTCCTTCATTTCTTTATCTCCCTTCCTTCATTTCTTTATCTCCCTTCCTTCATTTCTTTCTCTCCCTTTCCTTCATTTCTTTATCTCCCTTTCCTTGTTTTCCTAGTTTCCTTTTCTCTTCCCTCGTCTATACATATCTTCCTATTCTGTTCCTATCTTTCTATGTCTACCTACCAACCAACTTTTTCTATTTTAATCACCCATCTTTTCCCCACTTCCCAACCCTTTCCTTCCTTCCTTCCTTCCTTGTCCAGCCTAAATAACTAATGCTTTTCCCAATATCAGGACTCGTTAGCCTTAATTGACTGAGCTTCCCCACATCTTCTCCAATCTTCCCAGGCAACCCTATACAGCTCCTTCCGATAATAGACTCCTGCTGTAGTTGATGGTAAGATAGATAGATAAAAGAGTGATAGAGAAAGACAGAGATCAGATTAATTAAAAGATAAAAATAGAGGAGAGGATAGTTAGAAAGAGAAATTGAGGAGATGTGAGGGATAGGATAGTTAAAAAAATAAAGAAAAGAGAGTATTTTAAAATAAGTTGATGATGTGAGGTGAGAGGAAAGAGGAGAGGAGAGGAGAGAGGAAGGGCTTATTGATGTCATTAGTCAGGTCACGGAAGGAAGAGGTCGATCTCTCTCTCTCTCTCTCTCTCTCTCTCTCTCTCTCTCTCTCTCTCTCTCTCTCTCTCTCTCTCTCTCTCCGCTGGCAGACACAACAAGAAAGGTAGGGCTGTCTGTCTGTCTCCTGTTGAGCCTCTCATTTAATCTCCCCAGTGTGTGTGTGTGTGTGTGTGTGTGTCCTACCTTGACCTCCTCTGTGTCACTCTGTCTGTCTGTGTGTGTGTGTCTGTGGTGGTGTGATAATGTGATAAACAATAGATGGATGAATCAGTTTGTTGTTGTTGTTGTTGCTGTGTGATAATGAATGAATGAATGAACGAAGGTAAAGTGGAGACGAAGAAACGCATCACACCCTATAATAATATACAGCTTAATTTTAATACAATACAAATAAACATAAACAAACAAATAAATAAACAAATAAATAACAATGTACACAGTGTCTCATCTGACCCAACCCAACCCACCTCGTCCTTGACCTCTGACCATTTGAGTGTCGACTTTGGAGAACCATTGTAGTGTTATAAGTAAGGATACCAGTATATATACATTATTATATTTATTTCCTTTCTTGATACTAATTACACCACGTGACGAACCACTCTTTTTAGCTCCGGCCTCAGCCGAGAACTCAAGGTCTTATCGTAATTATTGTTGTTGTTGTTGGGGCGACAACTTCTAAAATGGATCAACTGACTCACTCACTCACTCTCTTCCTCCCATCCATTTTCTTTTACCGACATTGAATCATTTATCCGAGGGGTTCACCCTCAATAAAAAGGGTTCATTTTCAAAATTTCAATATAACCATATGAATACGAAAATCCAGATAAAACATAATTAATATTTTTGAGACCTTTACATATGGATATTTTATTATTTCACTTGAATCATTAAGGGCCGGAGCTTTTGAAGGGTTTTCCTTCATGTTCTTGTTTTATCACATGAATCATTGATAATAATAATTATGTAAAAAATAGATATGCGAGGAGGATGTTTCATAATACAACACGTGTTTTCCAGTCTTTCAAAAGTTCCCATATATAGAATTATAATGCTTGCTTAATTAATAATAAACAAGATATCCCCCCACACAACAAAAAAAACTATTAGAGAGAGAGAGAGAGAGAGAGAGAGAGAGACATCAGATTAATTAAAAGTACTATTTATATACTGCACTATGATAAGAAGGTGATACTATTCCTCGCCTGACAAGACACATTCGTCGTTATAATGAAACTTATAATCTAATCCACACCGACCCTGATTACACAAGTATATTAACATGGTAATATGGAGTTGATCTTCACTAACTAAACAGGAAATGTAGGATATTATAATATATGTTTGTGTTTAGTATGATAAGGTTAATATAGATATACCGAATACTGATGTCTATTTGTTCCCCCTCCCCTCCACAAACACACACACACACACACGTCAACTACCTGTAGAAGCTAAGTACACTCGTGATACATAATTTCTGACCAGAGTGTGAGGAGTAGAAAGCTTCGAATCGTCTGGTATTGCTTATTTCCCCCACCCAGTACACCTGCACGAGCTGTACGAGTTCGAATGCAGGGTATGTGTGTGTGTGTGTGTGTGTGTGTGTGGTGTGAGGCCTGCCGTTCGTCTCTGGTCAGGGATTACGTATCACGAGTGTACATACCTAACTTCAAACAATGTAATAAACAGATAAGACAAACATATACCGGTATATATATATATATATATTATATAACAACTAAAATATACATGTAAAAAAAAAAAAAATTGACCACAGTAAATGAACTCGTAGACTACAAAGTCATACATACCGGTATAGTCTATGGGAAGGTATGTGGAGAAGATGAGGTAGGTAGGCAGGTGTGCGAGTATAAGTTAAATAATGTCGGCACAAATCAAAACACTATATCCAGTGAAGTTGAGTCCAGGCAGCCAGCACATACACACACACCATCCACCCTCACACTGACCCAATACTGACTGACTGAGAGAAGGAAAGTGGTGGTGGTGGACTGGTGGTGGTTGGTGTTAAGGAAGTGAGTGACTAAAGGTGGGGTTGGGAGGAGGATGGTTGGTTGGGTAGGTAGGTGGGTGGGTGGGTAGTGGTGGTGGTGTTGCACGGAAGGAAGTAAAGAGGGAGGGAGTGGGTGGTGTGTGTGGTGGTGGAGATGAATGGCAGAAACGAAGGACAGGTGGTGATGAAGGTGGTGATGTTTTGTGTGTGTGTGTGTGTGTCAGTACAGAAGGTTAGACGAAAAAGTGGGAAGTAAGTTATGTAAGAAAATCATGGAGGGATGGAGCATGGAGGTGCAGAGGAGAGAGGGAGGAGAGGGTTGTGTGTGAATGAGAAGAGTAGAGAGAGGGAGGGGAGAAGATGAGGGAGTAGATACATATGGGAGAGTATGGAGAAAAAACAGTGAGAGAAGGATAGCGAGGGAGGGAGAGAAGAGAAGATATGAGAAGGGGACAATATAAGAAGTATAAGTGAGGTGTAGGATTATAGGTGTGTGTTTATGGGTAGTTGGAGGGAAGGGGGAGACCATATATACGACTTTTATACGTAGACGACAGACAGGAGAAGTAAACACGATGAAGGAGGTGAGGAGGAGGAAAAGGGGGCTGGTTCAGGGAAGGGATATCGTGATCGTGGTGGTCGTGATGATGGTGGTGGGGAAGGAGGGAAGGAAGTTTTTAGGGGGCTGGATGGATCAGGGATGGGAGGTGGTGGTCGTAGTGATGATGGGGGAGAGGGTAATTTATTAATCAGGAGGCTGGTTCAGGGAAAGGAGGAGGTAGTCGTGGTGGGAGAGAGGAAGAATGTGAAGGGGAGGAGAGGAAGGGGAGAGAAAACAAACAGGAAATGGTGATGATGATGAGGAGGAGGAGAAGAGAGAAAGGGGCAGGGGAGACTAAAGAGAGGTCAGTCTCAGAGTCACGTGGGTCAGTTGAATCAGTTCTAGGATGGAAATGGTTAAAAGAAGACCAAGAGAAGAAGGAACTATGAAGAGAAAAATTATAAAACAAATATTGATGAGGGAATAACAGGAAGGTAAAAAATAAGGAAGGAAGGTGTTTATAGCTATAGGGGTGGCCAGAATAACTATAGGTTTATACTAAGGCCTTTTTTTTTTTAGGTATAATTTTGATGAATCTTACAAGAGTTTTTTATGCCATGGTTTATCCCCATTGAGAAAGTACTGTACTGATAGATGCTGTAGATGATGGAGAATTATTAGTCAGTTTCCGTTACAGACAGAGAGTCTAGACTAGACAGATAAACTACAAGGACACACACACACTCATACACACATATTCATACATACACTCAATACATACATACACACTATACATACACTCAATACATATATACAATACACTCACATATTCATACATATCTATCTGTCTACATCTCTACATACATACACTTCAATAATCATATAATTATATATTGTATATATTATGTGTACACATTTATATACACTCAATACATGTGTATAGTTAAGGCCAAGATGATATTAATTAAGCTTGTAAACAAACAATATGGATATATTTTTAGTTTGAGAGAGAGAGAGAGAGAGAGAGAGAGAGAGAGAGAGAGAGAGAGAGTGCCTGATTGTCTTAATATGATGCAATGAGATGCAGTAACGATTGAGTTCAGTGCAACGTCGGTGGAGGTGCACGAGGCTTTTTTTTTTTTTGTGTGTGTGTGTGTGTGTGTGTGTGTGAGAGAGAGAGAATTATACACTATGGTGATACTGTGTGTTTATGTGTGTGTGTGTGTCATATCTGATACTGGTGTAGAGTAACTATTTAATATTACATAACATTATTGGTGTTGAGAGTGAGTGAGTGAGCCAACATAATAATAATATATAATGGAGAGACATGGAAGGACACTCATCCAACGCCTAACCTAACCTCATAATAAAAAAATAATGACAAAAATGGATGATGGCTGATGATGACGCAACATTATGGGGACAGACAGTATGTGGCTTTGGGGGTAGGATATATTTGAGTGCCTTGCATGTATGATTCCTCCAAAGTTTACATGCTATAGGAAATCAAATTGTGTGAGGAAGGTGAGGTGTGATATATAGAAGAGGACAAGGACAAGGAGGAGGAGTGAAGGAATGAAGGTGAGGTTGGTAAAAGGAGGATGAGAATGAATGAATGAAGGTGAGGTGTGGTAGAAGGAAGGAATGAAGGAAGGTGAGGTGTGGTAGGAGGAAGATGAGAAGGAAGGTGAGGTGAGGTGAGGTGAGGTGAGGTAGGAGGAGGATGAGAATGAAGGAAGGAAGGTGCAGGTATGTATACAAGTCAGTTATATATATATTGTATGACTATCTACCTTGACAACCACTTACAACAACAACAACACAACACAACATTGTATGGGGACATAATGGGGTCGAGAAAAGGTATACCAAGCCCTGTCTTATGTATACCATACATAGAGGGCCTTGAGGTATACCAACATACATACATACAGTAATAAAACGTCAACAAACAAACAAACAGGGATCCATGGCTTGAGAACTAATATAAACTGAGGTAAAGAAAGAAGGTAGGGAGGGAGAGGAAGGTTGACTGAGTATCACGTCCATTTACAGTCCTTCCCTTGTAGCTCGTGTCTCTCGATCAATGTTGAATGCACGCCACGATCGAAGTATTGGAACCACTTAAAAGTATAGGTAATTAAGTTCACTCCCCCACCCTCCCCCGGATTCTCATATGACGTGACGTGACATATTCTACATACATACATACATAGTCACACACGAGGTTTATATAATTCCCACACAGGCCAGACATCCATCAACTATTTTTTTCTTTCTCTCTCTCTCTCTCTCTCTCACACACACACACACACATACACACAATCTAATCCCCACACATAGGCCAGAGATCAACGAATTCATTCTCATTCTCATTCTCTCTCTCTCACATACATACACGCACGACTATAGTCACACCATAATCCCTGTTTCTTTTCATACAGTAGAGAATAGTGACATTTAACAACAGGAGGGGAACTACCAACAATAATACCCACCCAATAAATAAATACAGTATATATATAGAAAACACTAAATGATAACCATAACCACTATTACCTACCACTACTACTATTATTATTACCACTGCCTAACTTTACAAATACTATCACTATCCAACTCAACAAAAATAGTATAGCACTATCTATACCTCTACTATAAATACTATAAATATTTACTATAAATACTAATACTATCACTTACTTATACCACAACTACTACAACACTGCTATAGTACAACATACCACTGTCTACCATTATTATTACTACTACTACTACTACAACAATATACTATTAATAACACTACCACTCACTATCTACCACTATAACTACTACTACTACCACCACCACCACCATCACTATAGGAAATGGACAATGCAGTACAGTCCTCTATAGTTTCATGGCTGCATTTTACGGTTGAAAATATATGACAAGGTAACGCTACATTCTGAAAAAAACCAACCCCCCATAACAACAACAACAAACAATAACAAACAACAGCCACAATAACAAACAACAGCCACAACAACAACACAGTGTCTTGGATAGGTTACGTTTGAGTAGACAATGTTCAGTCTCATATTATTATTTTTTTTATATATCTTGCTTGGTGTTGTGTTAATGAAATGCAGAACTGAGGCCAACTGCTTAGCCTACTGAACACAATAAAAGCCTGCATGTTGTTGTTGACCTTGTTTTCGGCATGTAACTCCTTGCCTGACCTCACTGCTCTCCACCCCCACACACAAAAAAAATAAACAAAAAATTAAAGGTTGTTTCCTCTTTCCCCTCCAGGTATATTTACCCACCACAACCCTGTACGCTTGACTGGAAGGAAGTATACGTCACTGGAGATAGTATAATATAGTATAATTATATAGCTGCTAATTACACAACACACACACTCTCTCTGTCTGTCTGTCTGTCTGTCTCTCTCTCTCTCTCTCTCACACAGGCTAAACATTTCACTTCTTTTACAGTCTGCCGGTCTCGTGGGAACGGTATTTTGACTGTAACCTTACCTAGTGTAGTTAATTATAATATACAACACCGGTTGTGGCAATACTGCTCCTAAAATAGTCGTATCCCCCGAAACAAGATACTGTATAATACTTGCCCTTGACACTTGTGTAGGGGAGGGGGAGGGGGAGAGGGAGGGAGGGAAAGGAGCAGGAGAGGAAGGGAAGGGAGAAAGGGAAGAAAGGAGGAGAGGGAGGGAGAGGGGGGGGGGTATCAATATGGCTATATAGGGTTACGGTCAAGAACCAGAGAATACCAATATGTATAAAAACAGGGTCCGACGGCAGGGAGTGAAAGAACTCAAAACAGGCTTGTCTGTGATTAGGGTACGAGTTGGGGGGGACCAGTGATTCCTCTATAGTCTATACAGTACCGCTATCAGCCATAAAATGTATATCCAGGAGGTGTTGTTGAAGTTTCGAATCATTTGACACACCAAGGAGTGAATTAATTACAAAACGTGTGTCTTGTCTCAATGATACTTGCTGCGTTGTATCTCGTTTAATATTCATCAGACTAATACAAGCAGATCGATTCAAAGTACTCACACATAATAGAATACACTTTGGATGTACACAAATGTCTATACAATCTAATTCAGGAGGTAGACGAAATGTATTGTGGCAGGGAATTATTATTGTTACCCATCCCCTTTGAAACTATACCAAAGCTAAATGAGGTATTATAACAGACATACACACACACGGCTTCAGCAATCCAGTGCAACACCCTTCAAATGAATATATGACCTTCTGACCCCAGAGTACCTATACTTACAAACAACCTATACAGTAAACAGGAACCAAAGGAATAGTTTATAAAAATCCAATGTTTTAGTTAAGAGCGGGACCAAAACGTACTAACAAACAAACAAACAATTACATATACGCAGAAAGTATAAAATAATGAGGAGCCAGTTCCAACGCCTGTACAAACTGCATAATAATGTATACCATACGCCACCTCTACAGTCAGGAAGTAAAGTCAGGAAGGTAAATAAGGTCACACCCCAACACACTCACTCGTAACTCGCACTGCAACACAACTTGCAAGTTTTCCCAATACAGCCTTGACATTTCTTGTGCAAGGGGAGGAAAGGGTAAAAGAGGAGGGTGGTGAGGTGTGGCGAGGTGAAATAGTTTCCGGTGTGTTAGGTACTGTATATGTAAAGTATAGAGCAATTAATGTATACTTTCTTGCCTTTAATTACCATCCCCAGTGGGCCCAGTACTCTATATAGTAGATAAGACAATCTCACTGCAAGCAAGAGATTCTGAGTTCGATTCCCGGGCAGGGGAAATGTTGTATAAATGCCAAAGCTTCTGGCTGGGTCCCTAAACATGTATACAGTATAGCCTACAGGGTAGTAAATTATAGTTGTAGGTGACAATGTTTTAGTGAGAAGTGTATTTTCTCTCAGGCCCTGAATGAATCATTGTCGCGGTCAATAAATATTGCACGCTCATTTTAACACTGTACCAAACCTGACTGAGATAAGACAGACAAGAAACAAACCCTACACACTCAAATGGCTCGTGGAATATATATATGCGTCACTCGGTACATACACCATTCACTTTTCCCTCCCAGTAGCAGTTAGTTACTTATAGTTCTCTTTGTCCACTCTCTCTCTCTCTCTCTCTCTCTCTCTCTCTGTTGGTCTATTCCCGTGTGTCTAGACAAGTCACGTTGTTATCCCGTCTTTACATCTGCTGACTCTCTTCTGTCCTCTTATTCTTCTTATGGTCACTGAGGGTTTATTCTCATCATTCATGTTTCCACCCACTAAAGCCCTTTGTCTGAGAGAGAGAGAGAGAGAGAGAGAGAGAGAGAGAGAGAGAGAGAGAGAGAGAGAAAATAACTGATTAGTCTGAGAATATTGACCCTGAGAGAAGCCTACATTGTACAGTCGGCGGCAAAAGTCATGTCGCCTCATTTGCTTCACCGAGGCACGCAAAGTTCATAGACTCGAGAATATTAAGTGTATAAAACGTGTGTATTTCTCGAGTCCATGAACACTGCCTGTCTCGGCGAAGCTGGTGAGACGACAGGACTTTTGCCGCCGACTGTACACTCTAACCTTACACATTATTTTATAGCGGGAGTTGTGGACATTCATACAGTATAGGTCCCTTACAAGGTTAGGATATAATGTCATTCATGCGATACGTTAGAAGCAAGTGGTTTGTGTGGTTTCTGGCTGGTGTGTGTGTGTGTGTGTGTGTGTGCTACATGCGTGGGAGGGGTGAAAGTGAATGTAGATGTCTATGAATTGTAAGTGAGAGTGAGAGAGATTTAATTTGAGTACTTGTAACAGGCTCTCTTCAGATATTATACGAGAAAAAAAAGTCCAGTCAAGTAGAGCCTAGTTAAATTATAAGCAGAGTCAAATTATTCGATCGCTGTATCCGTGGGAGTAATGTGATGGTGAACAGACCGGCTGGCATTGATAGGGCTTCAGGGGCTGATAAGTAAGTGAGTTAGTTATTAGGCGTGTGAGGATTTATCTATAATGGAAACGAAACTCCAAAGGTGAATCCCATTTTGTATAATCATCACTGTATCTATTCCACCTCTCACCTCTATCACGTGTATTTTCATCTGTTACTTCCCGCGTTCGTGTGACTTCGGTAATAAATATGTAGTAGGTTTTCTCATTGTTATTTCATGGATTGGATTGTCTCGTGAGAATATTGTGTTGTCTTGCCAACGAAGGCCAAACACTATTATATAACAATACTACAGAGACGCGTACATACATGCCATACAGACTTGATTAAAACTACGTACAGTATCATCAGATTTAATCATATGAAACAGATACTATAACATATAAAAGGAAAGTTAATGTCTAACGAGGATGTACAGTCACGAACACATATAAATACCAAAAGGTGCTTCGAATACCTAAGCTAGAGAGAGTAAATAATTGCACAATAAGATCTCCAGTGGAATTACTTCATTGGTGAATATCCGGTAATTGGAGAGATCAAAGATTTAGCAATACTTAAGACTGGCTTGGATAGAAACCATTTTATTCAAATTCATTTCCAATTTTCCACAATGTTTGGCAGCATAACAACAGCAATATACACTCGTTCTACAGATAAACTTGACTGAAATATACCTTGTATTGAGTTACTATCGTAGATTTATTAATCTAACTGTCATATCAATCATAATATTCTCCAAAATCAATAAGCTGGATCAAGTTATATATTAGGGTTACCGGTATGCAAAACGTTCAGCAGGTATCGAATTCTTTCTCTCCCAGACTGTGGCCAGACAAGTGTGTCAGGCTTAAATATAGCGAGCGAGAAATAATATTATTTCTCAGTACAGTAATTATTGGTTTAGGCAGGGGAGGAGCTAAAATAATTAAATACATCACATTCGCATCTTGGACACGAAACAAAAAAGTATCCGCAGATGTTTATTAGTTAATTATTACAAACTAATATAGGCTACTACGCTTCTGTCATGCATCAATTATTCATCCATGGCTAGTTAAATCATGCCTAATAATAATAACATAAAAATTCTTCTTGTAACACAGATAAATAATAATGCGTAACGACTCTCTGTACTGAAAGAATATTGAATTAAATGGAAACTCTGGCACTGCTTGGAAAATCAATAAAGCACACACACACACACACCACAATATCTCACTGGTATTACTCCACATTTCCTCTAATAAAATCCATCTTATTTAATTAATAGTGATACATAAAGTGACAGTCAGCTGATAACATACATAATAATCGTCTGCTACAAATGTCAAACACACACACACACACATACACAACCACCAAATACATACACACACACACACACATACATACATATTCCCCTCTCCGCTACAACTGCCACCCAAATACCTACCTACCTACCTACATACATACATACATTATACACACATACATACATACATATATTATACATACCTTCAGCTCTCTTCCTCACGTATTCATTAGTGTCCATGGCGTCCATTTCCTTTCCTACACTACTACTACTACTATCAGAAGTGGACGTCCTGGTAGCCATCTTGTCAACTAATGTATAGTGGTGGTGTATAGTAGTGGTAGTGGATTCATTACTTTATCTACTAGTAGCTGATGTAATAATTATCAAGGTGAACGTTCTGGTCAGTCTGTCAGTCTGCCTCCCTCCTCCCAGGGTTGCCAGAGTCACTGCAGTGAATTATCGTACAGTGGATATAATATTGTTACACAACGAATATGAAAATAGTGAAGATACGAGAAACAATTATTACTAAGGGTTAATAAAGGCAAAATCCTTTTAATAATTGAAAATTTGATAAAAATAAGTCTCTGGTTCTTTTATCAGGTACGAAAAGACAGAATTATCCTACAAAACGTACGATAATGAGTAGTCCTATCGTACCAAGGATGAAATAATCGTACAAATACGATAATGATCGTACCAATGGCAACCCTGTTTCCTCCTGACACTACCCAGCTGACACACCACCAGACACTGTTGCCATAATGTAAACAACTCATAACCCTCTATTATTTCTTGTTTTATTTTTTTATTTTATATATATATATATATATACATATATATATATATATATATATATATATATATATATTGGTATATAACCAGCCTCAGATAGGGCTAGAATGATAATCTGCAGGTTTCCATAATATAAACTACCTCATTTTTGACAAGTTTTATCCCACAGAGAAATAAATACCTTTTCTTCGTACCCCACCCTGGCTTAATAATTAAAAACTTCCCCAAGCATCATCAATCATCAATCAATCATCATCAATCAATGTATAATAAAAATTGCATTCTTTCCAAACTTTCAAAAACGCTCATTTTTTTCATTTTTTTTCAATTCTTAACGATTCCAAAATAAAATGTTTCATCTTCACTATTCCCTAGAGATACATGAGACATTGCCCTTTATATTTGGCAGAGCGTAGCGAGCAGCGCCGTAGGCAAAATCACCCACGGCGGAGCCGTGGTGGGCGAAGCCCAATGCTTGTTATCTTAAAAAATGGCAAAGAATGTTGGTGAAATTGATGGTCCAACGTGATCAGCTTTTTTCACCACCCTGTATGTCTGTGTGTGTCACTGTGTGTGTGTGTGTAGTTGGTAACACTGTACTGGTGATGGCAGGTGGTAACAGAAGGCTTGATAATATTATAAACTATAGATAAATAACATGTTTCCGTTGATGATATAATTGATAACTTATTAGAGAGATGAGAGTGGGAAATCATCAAGGTGGAATAGGATAAGACAAAAATAGGGAAAATAAAGATAAAATTAAGAAGAAAAAGGAAAAAAAGAAGACGATACCGGTTCTTTTATTATAATTATTATTTCGGTAAATTTACAGAAAATCTGGGTTCACTATTGTAAATATTAGTATAATTATCCACTATCCATCATGAAGAAGTTAATGAATATTAATGTTTTACCTACTGTCAGTCCTTTACACCTGGAGAATCTTATAACCAGGTGAGTATTATATCATTTTGAATGTAATAAATGAAAATTATAATATCCTAACTTAGAGAACGTACGGTATTCATTTTTTTATTTTTTTTTATTTAGGTAAATATTGAAAGAATTACGGTTTTTCTACCCTCATTACCCACTTATTTAGACCATTCTGAGACTGTTTTCATCTATGGCATTTCCTCCACAAATGCCCCATTTCCAAGATATTCAAATGGGGCATTTTGAAATTAGCTTGACCTTACCTAACCTAACCTAAACTGCATCAGACTACTGGGACCTAACCTGGGCAAACTACCAGGAATAGTGACAAAGTAACAAGTAACAAGTAAAGAGAAATCATAATTGCCAATTACTTCTACAGCAATTAATGTTTTGTGTCATGGAGTTGTCCTTTGGGATTAATTATGTGTGTTGTTGTTGTTGTTCCGTGGTGTGGAGTAGGAATGGAGCGTCGGCTGGTGTGTGGTTGGTAGTGTTAATACCTCTTGCCTGTAGTCCTGGCCTCTATGACACACACACACATTGTCATCCCAGCCCTCGCCTCCTGTCACTCCTCGCTATTCAGGTAAAACCTATGCTGTATTTTTTTCCGTTGGTGTGGGAATTTTTCATGTGGTATTATATTTAAAAAAAAAAATGGTATTTTAATTTTCTAACTCTTATGTTTATTTACAGGTGGGAGTATCAGGGATCCATCTTTACAGACAGATTTGCCTAAGTAGAAGTAATCACAAGACTCCAACCGGAAAAGAAGCAGGAACTAATGGGAATGAACAAGAAGGGTCAGTCCGACGACCCTCTATCCTACTGAGGCTTGCAACTCATCCATACACACCTGCCCTTATTACTGCTGTTGCCATCTCCCTTCTGACTGATATACGTATGTATTGGATGATCTGCAGATTTTACTCTTGAGAGGATAGCCTTAGTTTAGAGTGATCCTTACATATAATTTTGTGGACTATTGCAGGAACAAACAACACAAATAATACATCATAATCTCTTTTAACTTCTCCGCACAAAAAAGATAACTATATCAGTAAACAGTTTGGTAAGCTATGACAATGTCATTAGGTTAGTATATGAAATAATATTTAGATAAACAATATGTTTGTTTCATGCTGAACAGAGCCAAGGTTGAAAATGTTACATCTTTTGGTTTTGTTTGGTTTGTGATCAACTGGGTGAAATGTCCCACAGTATATTATTATGCTGTTTCTAAACACACATTGGCAGATCCAATAGTTGCTGGTACTCTCACCACCATCTGTGCCCGGGTGCTGTACCAAACAACTCACTGGCTCTTCCATGCCTTCCCTGGAAGCTTCAGTCTGGGTGAAGGGGCAGTAGCTGGACAGACAGCAGCTCTTACCCTCACCTGCTCTCTCTACAGCTTGGGGTTTACTCTTGTGCACCCTAAAGTACTCACATACTCACAGCAAACCAGTGCACTTATTCAGGTACAGTATTAGTGTTTCATTGTTGTTATGTCAACATTTGAATATGGTACTGTACTGTACTCTGAAAACAACATCCCTGGCTAACTCTACTGCAACACCACATTATTTCCTTCATTTTTATATAGCATCAGGGTCAGGTCCTGATGTAACTATTGAATGTTAAGTAATAGAATTCTATGGATGTAAGATAGGTTGGTTATAAATATATACTGATACATTGTACATGTAATATTCTGTACAGTACTTTTGTATTAATATACTTTCTAATGAATTTATGAATGTGTAAAGTAATCTTCATAGATTTGTGTCCATATTGTGTGACATTATTTGTGTGTTGTGTCTGGTGTCAGATGGGTGTAGTGGTGGTGGCTGCTTTAGTGACTGGACTGTACCGAATCCCTCGGCTACGGTCAGCACGCCTCTTTGTACCATACGTGTGTTTGTGTGGTGCAGTGGGGGCCGGGGGGGCGTCACTGGTAATGGGGGAGTGGGTAGTCGGTTGGCTGGTGGACACAATCACACACTCACACCTCAGGATGACACTGCTGGGATGGTGGGCTGGTCTCACACTCCTGGCCCTGGCACTCACCTCATGGGCTAGAAGGTATAGTGTTTAGTTACCTATATTCACATGTAGTATTGGAGTGATAATTATTTGTTTCATGCATATCAGCTATTGTCAGTAGCTCTATCTAAATAGTACCTTAGTGAAAAGTGCTAACACTTATTGGAAATTTATACATACTAAATTTGATCATCATGTAAGTAATATCATATGAAGGTTGTGTAGGAGGCTGTTAGAATGTTATATACCTTTTGAATGTAAGATATACTTACCTTTGAAGAAGAATATAATATGATGTAAGGTAAGGAAGGATGCAAAAGTCATCAGCTGTTGTTTAAAAGTTAATTAATTAGAATGTGATAAGTAATGGAGCATGTTCAATATATTGGTACAGGAGGTCAGGTGTGGCTGTGACAGTACTGAGGAAAGTATACCACTTGGTCATTGTACTGGTGTTTGTACCTGGTATCTTGTTGGACCCGGTCTTTACTCACCTGGCTGCTGCTGCTGCTACTTTACTCTGTCTGCTACTTGAGGTAAGGCATACATACAATAGGCAGACAATTAACTAAGTGGGTAAACTCTGAATTACTAACAACACAGCACAACAACTGTGAATTATAATGATGTTATAAGGAAGATTCTGTGAAGGTACATACCATAGTGTAATGTACTTGTTTTTAACCCTTTCTTTAATTCTTGTTCCTGTACTGATGTATATCTACATTTGGTCCAGGTGGTACGATTGGAGTCGGTAGAACCGCTGTCCACCATCATTGGCCGAGCCTTTGCCCCATTCCTGGATGAGAAGGATGGTGGGGCATTGATCCTGAGTCATATCTATCTTCTGGTTGGAGTAGCATCACCTCTTTGGCTCACACCATGTCCAATTGGGGAGACAAGTATGGGACAGTGGCCAGGTTCCCCTCGCTCAGTCCTGCCGTTGTTGTCCGGGGTGCTGGCAGTTGGGGTGGGTGATACAGCAGCCTCAATAGGTGGGACATACATGGGGCGACGACGGTGGGTAGGTACCAAGAAGACTGTTGAGGGCAGTCTGTGTGGGTTGGCAGCTCAGATGGTGGCAGTGGCTGGTCTAACAGGAGCTGGGGTGGTCGCCATGACGTTACCAGCTTGGGGACGGTTAGTGATAGCGGTGGGGCTTGTGGCAGCTATAGAGGCACTGACAGACCAGGTTGATAACATTGTACTTCCACTACTCCTATACACACCTCTCATGGATTTGTGAATTTCCATGATTTTACCTTCAAGTTTCTCAGGAAAAGTTATCATTCCAAGTTTGGAACAATAAAACAGTACAAGTACTGTACCCATAATTTGAAAAGGAAAAACCTAGAAAAAAACAACAGAAAATTATTTTAAATATAGATGCACTTTGACTATTTGAGGGGTGAATTAAACTATGAATCATACTTGTTGGGTACACTTTCAGGAGGTAATGTGTATAAAATTAAATATATATAATGTCCTAATAAACTTGGTAAAATTATTTTCTAGTAAATATGATCGACTCTACTGCCACAAAGTTACTCCTGCCATTTTTATTTTTAACTTTACAAAATTCTGAATACTGCTTACTGAATACATAAATATAACCATCAACAAATCTGTAAGTTCTGCCAGAGCAATGTATCTGACCTAGACTTGACAGAACAAGCAGTCACGATACCTTGTTTGTTCTATGTGTGTACGTCCTCATCAATGTTCAAATACTTACATGTACGTACAAAATTTCAGCTAAAATCCAGTCAAGTGACCCTGTGATACAGTTAGAAATTTGGAGATAAACAAGTCCTTCAAATATTGCTATGAAACACCACCTCTATGGAAGGAGCTTGTTTCGTGGCATGATCAGGTGGAATCAGAAATTTTCATGCATGATCACAGGGTCCTTAAATTATTTTGTTTTGTATTTTTAGCAGTATCAACAGTATGAGATGCTTCATTACCAATGTATACCATACTGATTCCTATTAATGCCAAAGTTTTTTATAACCCACCCTTGTTTTATAAGCTGAAACCATATTCCAGCAAAACTTCCTTGTATTGACGTTTAAAGTTAAATTATCAATACAGGAAGGAAACTGGTCATGTCGGTAAACCGCACATATTTATCACCTTCAGTAAGCAAATGGTGCTATACTGTAGCATCAAAAGTTTGTGTACAGAATGTTTTGTGTATACTGAAGATGACATCATGTTGTATTTACTAGGCAGCACCAACACAATCATGTGATAATATAGTGTACTGGTGTCAGAGGTTGTGAAACTATAGCCATTTATAGTCTACGTCTCTCATCTTAATGCACTTTTAAGACAATGTACTTAAGGAAACTAGATATTATGGTAAAATGGAGGCTACCAATTCCTTCAGGTTACATGCAGAAACATTATATATTTCTTGACACAGTTTGAAGGAAATACTACCTAGGCTCCAATATGCCATCAATATCTGAACAAATAGCAAATCTTATGGTAGAAATATGTATAGAAGGTAATTTCAATTATGCTCTCTGAATCAGTTTGTATAATAGACTGTATTTGCATGTTTATTAAATTGTAATGATTTATATACAAATACTGTACTTGATAAACATATACAGGTATATCCATTACCCAAAGGAATTTAGTCACTTGTCTGTTGGTTATGATAATTATACAGTACCGGTATATAATTATACGTCATAGTAACATTTTAAGGTCAACAAGAGCATACTAATATTGTGATGTAGTATACAATAATCTGCACCAATTTTGTAATGATAATGTTACCAAAGTTTTTCACTATTGTAGTATAGGGAAATTAGATATAGTTGATCATTATTGGTCAGAACTAGAACAAAAAGTTTAGGTGCCTCTGCATAAAATGCTGTACAGGGTTAGCATAAAGTCATTCTCTGATATCACATTTGAGGCACAGGTTGGCTACTCTGTATAAGAGATGGACTTTTTGCTCACACTGTATAATCGCTTTGACTGATTCCCTAGATAGATATATAGCTTTTAGTCAGTTAACCTGTACTGTACTTAGAACTGCACAGTATAGAGTAATATATTTTAATGTCAGGTCTGTAAGGTAAAAAACTTTAGATTTAAGTTTCTTCCCTTCTTTTTCATATATCATTACTGTAAATGAGACATACAGAACAGGTATACCATAAGGGATGATCCAGGCAATAGAGTAATGCTAAGTAAAATCTCAATTAGAGCATGGGTTACTCTTCCAGACAAGAGTGTGAGGTTCATGAGGTTTGACCAGCTACAGTAACATTAGCATGGATTCAAAAGACACTTTGCAATATGTTTAATTTGATTAGACCTAAAGTAGGTTAGTTATTCTTTGCCTGGAAGGGAAACCAAAGCTATGACTGACATTTTATCAGACATTATCCTTGGATCATTGTTGGCTATTACCTGATTGTTGGACGGCAGAGGGTTGAAAAAATTATGCACATTTTTTTAGTATGATGTAATGTATGAAAATTCCTTCAATACACCACAAACACTGTTGTAATCAGTGTTTTGATTTGCTCAGCTATTGGATCATTGGTTAGATAATACTTTTATATGTGCTGTACACTGCTAATAAATAATCTTGCACCTTTATGATTTGACACCCAAGTGATACACTGGGCAATATAGCATAAGTTAGTAATAAAGTATTGCATCAAAATAACGGTGGGACCGGAGGGTACATTTTCATGTTAAAATAAAAGATTCGGGATAATTTTTTAGTGACTGAATACCTGATATTAATAAGGACTAGCAGCAAACCTATAAAGGATATGTGACACTACCCATACAACCTTCCATCCTTTTTCCACAACTATAGCTTACCTGTCAGTAAAATATACAAATCATTCCTGACCATTTTCACATATGTTTATCACTTGACTGGGAGTTCCTTTTATACCATAATCACATGCAAAATCTAAATGATGTGGAAGTGATAATTTGAAACTGGTTGATGAAAGAAGAAAAACACAAGATGCTCCATATCTTTTGCTACTTCAGGTTATTTTGGTACCTACATAAAAGGAAATTAGAAATAGAAAACAGTGGGAAGATCCTCTTCTCTTGTATGTACAGTACTAGGCCTGGTGTATTGCCTGCTCAAAAGTGGACAATACACTAAAGGTATTGGTATTGGCATTTCCCTTTCCTCTCTTCAGTTGTCCCTCCTTTCTTTTGTTTCCTTTGTGCTTGCTGTCCCTCCTTCCTTGGCCAAGCAGTCTTCTTTCTTCATCTTGCATGTACTAGTGAGAATTTTGCTAAGCTATCTTTCCAATCATATTTCAGTCTTACTATTTCTTCCCAATAAACTGGGATTGCCTTTGTTTCCTACTAAAGGGTGTAGAGTATAAACAGAATTATTATTAGTGTT
This sequence comes from Petrolisthes manimaculis, assembly GCA_034508575.1. Taxonomy (NCBI): domain Eukaryota; kingdom Metazoa; phylum Arthropoda; class Malacostraca; order Decapoda; family Porcellanidae; genus Petrolisthes; species Petrolisthes manimaculis. The sequence goes on from JAWZYT010003309.1 coordinate 79,486, forward strand.
TTTATTAATAAAAATGTGTACAAATCTAACTCTAACATGATTTGCCGAAACAGTTATACTCTACTCTTCCAATAATTGCACATGACATTCACTTCATAGACATATCCTGTGATAACAAAGAAAAGTTGATTACTTTTAAGATCAGTACAATAGAATTCTTTATTACACAAGGTAGTTAAACAAAATAAAACTATTGTTGTCACAGCAGATCTTACTTTCATTTAAATCAAATCTCGAAAAAATCCAAATGGTCACACGAGATCAAACGTAAATACCTGTACTGAGGGATGTGGGTCCAGTAAGACTTCTTCAGGGTTTGATTTAATTATAGTTGAACACATTGAGAGACATCAGAGCCTGGAAGCTCCTAATCTACATTTGTACCTTTAGGTTTAAGGGGAGGGAGAAGGCAAAATTTACAAACTTAGACTCTTCCACTGCACACCTGACCTTGCCAAGTCTCACAAGTTTCATTAACTTTGCATCACCTCACACCAGAGTGGAGAGCAGAACACTAACCCGGGAACCTGCAAAACTACTCACTGTAAAGATGGCCATCAGATCCTCCACAGTATGGTAGATGCTTACCTATATATAGTAATGCAAATGTTACAGAAAATAGTGCATAATATTGTTGACTTATGGTATTACCTTACTTAGGGCTAAACTGCTAGAACATTAGTAACAGCCAAGGCTGGGCTATTTTAATAAAGTATTTTTAAAGATAGGTGTCACACCATTACACCCCTAATAGTACATACAGCATGAGTGTTAAACCCACAGCCAACTACCAGGATGTGAACAGCATAAGATTTACATACATGGTCTTGTAACACACAATACTAATTTATTAGTGTATCTATCTAAATAATGACACAGAATATGATGTACACAGCCATATACAGTATATATATCTCACATACAATTATAATTGTACTACTTTGTTCAGTCTGCATTGAATGTTGTACCATATGCATATACAGGACATCAACACTTATCATATAACCTTCACCTCTGAAAGAAAACATGGTATCTAGTTAACATAGTGGATTTTCATGAAAATATTATTCTTATTGGCTATACATAAGATGACTCAAAAGCACAGAAACAAGCAGACTATGATGACTGAATAAATATACACCTAATAACTTAAATAAACTTCATGCAAACAAATCCCTATGTCAAAAGAAAAGGCCTCTTCAAATACAGTGAATTTAACACACAGGAACCCAGTGTTAACGACCAATGTAAGAATGGATAAAATATAGAAAAAAAAGTCAGAGAAGTGGTGTGGGTGTGGACATGTCACTCACTCTTACATGAGAGTAGCAGGAGTAAGTAACAGTAAGTTCTATAGTAATAGATTTCTCCAAACTGCCAAGAATATTTATATCTGTTGAAGATGTACATTTTGTGGCACAGTTTGGTGGAATCGGTATCCCTAATTCATTGTCAAGATCTTACCTCCAAGTCTCAAAAAGTAACACTAACTGAACTCAACTGAGATTTGAACTGAGGCCAGTCTTAATGTTGCCAACACTTCAGAACCTCACAATGCCCAGCCAGGGATGAATGTGAAGCCCAGCCTTATCAGCGGAAATTATTCAATTGAAATCTGTCATGGTAGTATGGTACCCATAAACATGCAAACAGTTTTACTCAATGCAATAGCACTTGTTGAACATCTGATCACAGCAACAAGGCACACTTCACTCATCTTTACTAGCAGTCTCATGCTAAAAATATTTATTATAGAAAGTATAAATACACAGAAATGCCTTTGTAGTTCAGTATATAATAAATTATCATAATAACTTTAACAGCAGTGTAACTCTGCATCCTGAATAAAGGAATCCCAGCCAAGACCACTGCACCATGAACCTGTCTCAAGGAACCAAGTCCTAATTCTGACAAGTTTAGTACAACAATTTATATAGTTATAAACTAAGAAATTGCTATTAAGTTATGATGGAATGGTTCCATGATACCACAGTAATGCACACAATAAAACTGAAACTTATAAATGTGAAATTAAAATTCAAACTTAATTTACTCTAATAAGAAAAAACTGATATCATATATCAGATTCTAAACTTAAAACATAAAATAATATTGCCTATTGCTACAGCTACCAGTATATTATTACCTGGGAAATAAAATGTGTTAAAATATAGATTTCTTAGCCAATTGTCAGCATAAATGAATGTAATGGTTGTATTCAAGGAAACTCATGCTAAGCAATGATGACAACCAGTATGACTCCTACATATAGTCAGTGAAACCCTCATTGCCAAACCCAAAACTTTTCTTGCATATACAGTACAAGTACAAACACAACTACAATGACCTTATCATGACTGTAATCTGGTATAGTGGTCCCAGATCAAGGTTCACTCATCCCACCACCAGAGGTAGCTTTATCACTGGGTTGGTGGTGAACATTAATTCTTTTTTAATAACATATTACATAATTATGGTTCTGAAGTACAGAAGTGAAATTCTAATTGCCTCTAGTGGGGACAGATGCCTATTCTTTACTTACTGTACTGTGAGAAAACCATCCTATTATCAAAGTTGTGTTGTTGTTGTACAGGTCACTGGTGTAATTCATGTTCTCTAGATTCTGGCTTTTAATTCTCATAACATTACTACATTACATTAATTTAATGTTGGTTAACATAAGATGCACTTTAAAGAGGCATTTGGCAGGAATAAATTTTGAAAATATAATTCTGATTCTTTATGTTTATTACCTCTTAATGTACTGTATGTGTGTATGTGAGTGTGTGTGAAAGTGTGAGTGTATTATTCGATTCTGGCATATTTGTGCAATCACATACATGTATTCAAGCCCTAGATGTCATCATAATGTGACTTTGTGCTCTCCTTAGTTGTGTTTTCATTGTAACATTATAGTTTCTCTCCTTTACTAAAGGGTATAAGTTTGCTGAACCTTGTGTGTATTGATAATGTTAAGGAATAAAATCTAATAATATTTACAAAATTATGACCAAAGAAAACTAACAACATTAAATAGTTATGTAATTCAGCAAAGCTGTTATATAGCCTTAAACAATAGGAAAAAAAACACCTTCTACTGAGTTATCATTGAATGACTGCATCATGAAACCTACCCAGAACCAATGTACTTATGGCACAGTATGAATGAAAGCTTACACATTAATAGTAAAATGTAATAGGTTAGTGGTTCATGCTGTTGAGTGCTCTAATACTTGATGTCCTCTTCACCAGTTATATCATCTACATATACAGTATATTAATCTGAAATAAAGTCTTTTTACTTAATGAATGCCCAAAGTATCTCAGCGTAAGGAGGATATCACAAAGAGCTTGGCTAATGCAATGTAAAGACTACTAGCATTTCTTTCTACATAACATGAGTATAGTACTGGTTTTGCTGCTACATATGGTACTACTCTACTACTATGTGGGGTGTGCATATCTTATTGTAGGTGTGGCCAGGCAACTTGAGGTGCGGCCAGTCGAGGTGTCAGCCCAGCTCACTAACAGAGGTTGGTACACTGAAGGAAAAGCCACGGGGCAGGAGGGTGAGGGTGGTGGTGGGCACGGAGCCACTGGTCTGTCCCACAATTTTATTAGCTTCCTCCCTCTTGGGGTCGTCTGTCTTGGTGTCGGGTCACAATATTTTGGCAATACCTAAAGAGTCCTTCATCATATACTCACGAAGGGACCAAAGAGCATTAACCACCGAGTTGTTATTACCAGGACCATTGGCCAACCAGTGAGCAGGCAGGCGTCCAGAGTCATTAATAACTGTGTTGTCTTGGGTGGCCATCAAGTGTCTCTCCCAGTTACTCACAAATGGTTTATCCAAGTTCTCTATATATCTGTAGGGATGATAAATAAATATTAATCTTTCTTTACTTATGGAAAATGGGTGTCAAAACAAGGTACAATGCCAACTGCTGGCATGATATAAATGATAACCAATTATAGAGTACTGTAGCTATTAACTCTGCATGAAATAAAAAATAAGAGCTCCTAAATATATGTTAGAAGATAATATTGGTTTCTATTCTATGTCAAATAGGAACAATAGTAATATATGAAAATATATATTCCAAAATAGTACAGTTGTTTTCATGATCTGTTTATAATTTAGTCTCATCACAAACACTACTACTGTACTCACTTGATATATGCCTCAGAATGTAGGAGTCTCTGTGTCTTGGGTGGTGGGGCCACAAACATTGGCTCAACTGTTCTTGATGGATGTGCTGCTCCATTCACTGTTGGTAGCAGAAAAAGAAAGATGGAAGTAACAACAGTTGGAAGAGAAGCAGCAGAGAGAAAAAGAAGCAGTAACATTAGAGAAATAACAGCAGCAGGGAGAAGAAAATGCAGTAATGAAAGCAGCAAAGAGAAAGGGAGTAGTTAATAAAGTATGCAGAAGGAAAGATATTGATTGATTGGTAGGTAAGAATAGCATTAGAATAGGAAATTTGAAGGTAATTACAGATGGATGAAAGGAAATGTCAAAAGTGGTGAGAGGTAGATGACAGAAGGAAGGCGAGAGATAGGGGGGAAAAGAGGGAGGAAAGATATAAACAGCATGTTAATAATATGTTGCATTCTTTAGTCTCAAACTTATTATTACTATCATCATAAAGGGTATCAGTCATAATCAATATCAATTCAATAAAAAGCAAAAAAGTAACTTAGTCTACTGTATCCTCAAACCCCATTATTAGCAACAGTTTGGTCCACTACAATATACAGTACAATACAAGCAGCAATTGTATATTTAGGTCTTACGAAAAATCCATCAATCAGTCATAATCCCTAATGCTCCACTTTTTCCCTGTAACTCTGGGATATAGCAAATGTATACTTAGGTCTTACAAAAAATCAATCAATCAGTCATAATTGCTAATGCTCCACTTTTTCCCTGTAACTCTGGGGTGTATGAAAGAATATCCAAGGTGTGGACGATGGTTCCGTTCTGTGTCGAGGGAGTCATTTATCGTACCATTACCATGTCATCGTTAACATTATAAATGTTCTACCATGCAGCCCTCCATAACCCAGGATGGCCATTGTAGAACCATCCACACGCTATTCTTTACACATACACATACACAGCTTTTAGTCTCTTATGGGGGCCTGTACTTTTTTTGGTGATTTGAAGACCATTGAATGTTTCCTCCAAACTATAACACAAAACACAATACTATAGTTTAAGTTTTGTTTAGTGCCACAGTTTTGAGGCATCATTAATTAAGGTCAGCAGTGCCGAGAAAATGATATTCCCCATTAATATCTCCTCTTCTCTTTTCCTACCTCACTCCCAAACTTGATTCATACATTTATCCTGAATACAACATATAGGTTGTCTGTCCCCCTTTCTGTAATAGTATCCACTACATCAATACTTATATAACTCCCATAACCATCTTGTCAACCTTCATTACCTGTACAGTATACTAGTCTCTTTAGTTACATTTTATTCATTTATTCAACCAAACAACACTCATTTTCAGACAATCCAAAGTTTTAATACAACCTAGCATTGTTTACTTTCATTATTGATGTATTTACCAGGTGACTTATTTAAAAAAAAAACAATATCCAAGACCTATTGACCTACATAATTATACACTAAAACCAAGTTTAATACACTCATCAATTATTCCACTGTGTAGTAAAGGACAAATGTCATGATTCTCCCTATGTATATAAATTTTGATAACAAATTCATCTTGAAGTTATTACTCTGTAGAGACATCTGTGTACTGTACAAACTATACTGTATATACAAAATCAATGCTACACCTGATATTATTATTCCCTGTAAATCACAGATGCAATAGATACATCAATAATGTAACATAGGTGGGATTGAATAACTTATGTCCCTGACTGTAAAAACATTATGCAATCAGCAATATGAAAAGGAAAGTGTTGTTTAGAAGTTCAATACTACGGTAGCATTTACCTTTACTGAGGGGAACGTTGCCACTGAAGACTGTGAAATAATTTACATAGTTAAACTTTCTGGTTAACATTACGGGGGCAAGATGTTGTAGGCAAATTTGGAGGTTACAAATTCCTACAATAATAAGTGCGTTGCAATATTTACATAAGCTACCGTATGATGAACACTTATCTAATACTGGAATTACACAATCAGTATTACAACATAACATATTGTAATGGGAACTAAAAGCAGCAGAGTACATCTAATGCAGTACATGGACAAAAACCATGACATATCTAATCAGGAATTATCAGGAGAAAATAAGATGAAGTGAGTAGTAAAAGGAAATTGGATTACACTTGAATTTTACCTTAAAGAATCATGTACTGTACAGTAGGTCTAAAGTACTTCAAATTAAATGCACTGTCTGTACATACCAAGATACACTGAATAAAGTATTTTGACACACATTAACAAACTATAATGTATATTGACATGATAGTGAAACTAACATAAGACATAACCTTCCTACTGTACATTCCTCACCATATCAATTGTAATTCCCAGCCCTCTACCAGGACCCCTCTCCTACCCTACTTTAACTGCATTTAATTAGATGTTGATGCATTTCTTGATACATATACTGCATCTTGTATATTGGTCATACAGCACTTTTCATCTATAAATTTTTCTTTTCCATTATAAGCTGGTAGTATTCCCATCTGCTGACCATTAAGAAATAGAAGGTGTACAAAACAACATTGATAGTCCTATGGGTCAAAAAAGATAAAATTTTGCAATCACATGAATAGAAACTTAAAACCATAATCAACTTTTGCTTTAAGGTCACATTTCCCTTCTTTCAAAGGATCTAACCCTTGGACAGAAATAGGGATACTGTTTAAGAGGAAATAGGACAGAGAAAGTGAATGCCTGAGGAAGATTGGCATATGAACAACCAAATAGGGGAGAAGCAGTGTGCTTTAAATATAATGCACACTGAACAGGTAATGTTTGTGCACACAGGATCTGGTAAGGAAGCTGAAGGATATAGTGAGTGGTAAAGAATGTAGTGAGTTGGAATGGAGGTAGTTGGATGTGAGATGAGGGCCAGGTAGTTGCAAGAGAAATCAATACTAGCCTACCAGCACTGTTGACAATGACTGATAATATGGCTACAATCAACCTTCAGTCATCATCACTGCTCAATCCATTATATTCTTGCATGTGGTTCTACTAATTACAGAAGGTGTGGCAAAGACTAATTTGTAAATATGACCAAAGAATGTCAGAAACTGATACTGAGGGTAAGAGCGGGGTCTGACCTGTGCCCTGGTAGGTATGGTGTGTGGACTGGCCTGGGTAGGACAGCAACATGCCCGGAGGTAAGCGTCCTGCCAACATTCCTGTCAACCATGCCATACACACGTACACAACAACAACAACAACAACAATACATGCAGGGCTATGGATGACATCACACACAGCACATTTCCCCCAAATTTTTGCTTGTTAGTGCCATAAATTACATCAATATCAATATCCATATACAGTATGCAGCTAGTACATGTAATGGTTTCATCTGAATTTGAACTCGAGACATTGACTTTTTAACAATATTTACAGATACCGGTAAGCTTCATCTACCAAAATCCTTGACACTTAATGAAGTTTTCTATTATGAAGTATGGCCGGGGGAAATATGTCAAAAGGTATACTAATACAACTGAAGGTTTATATCTAAGTAAACATTAATAAAAAACATTATGTATATACTGTACAGGCTGTCTCAGAAGGAACCATCATATTTTCAGTAGCTGACAAGCAAAGATACTGCCAGACAAATAAGTCCTACAACTGTGCTTCCAGTTTACAATAATTAATACATTACTGTACATTAAATCAAGCATATATGGGTAGGAGGAGAGGATATGTCCCATTGCTTGTAATTTAATACTGTAAATGTACTGGGAATTGTTTCAACCTGAATATACCTTCATAGTCTATATTAGTCCAAGAACACTTTTCTTTATCGAGTAATACAGTTATGATGGTTCTTCCTTGGATAGCCAGAACAAAAGTATTAACTGACCACTGAAATAAAACCCACACAGGCAGAGAAAAGGTATACTACATTACCAAACCTTTTTGGTGGATAATATCACCATCATCTACTAGTAGCAATGTCCATCAAAAATGTCTGGTAACATACCTTTTGTCTGTTAATGTGATTTCAACAATTTTGAACTAACTACAGTATCGTTCAAGGAACATATCCAATTAAAGTATCATGTTTTGTGGTGGAGGAGCTGGGAGGGAAGGCTCTTAATTATGCAAATAACTTCAAAAGGCTACTACACTCCCTGTACCACCACTTGCCAAGATATATTGGATTTATCTGAGTAGCCTAACATAGCATTTTTGTGATTTTATGTTCCAAGTATATGCATACATTTGTCCAAGAGACAGTGCCATACATTCATAGAAACATACACTATGATTATTACACATTCATATGACAGCAGGAAGTAAATGGGGCACATGAACTTCCTGAGCCAACTAAAAACAGTCAATCTGGCGAAGGATTGAGTCTCAGGTCAATCAATTGAGTTTCTTTAAGAATAATCCTAATTTCAGCAACTACAAGTACAGTATCACTGACGAAACACTGAGTCTGGTTAACTGCTTAAAATGTCACCATTACATCAGGCATAACCATGACATCAAACTTGAACAATGAACAAGTATGAATAACAAAACAGAAGACATATCAACCTATATACTATAGTCTTTCCACACTAAGTTGACCCAATAACCTTTCCTTTCTTGTTACATAGATACTAGGTGTATGTTATAAACTAATCAGCTGACATAATTAATGCAAAGCATCAGACAATTTTAAACTAACACTGAAAACAGGAATCCCTTGGTTCCTTTACCCATTTACATTCTCATTTTGTTGTCACTCACACTCTAGATGTCATACAAATATTGCAGGACATAAGTAACAGTACATCTCAAATACAGTTACACAGTATCCACACATGAAATGCAATCCAGTACTCATCCTTGAAATTTACTACACCAATTCAAAGGCAGAAAGAATGACAAATAATAAATGACCTGAGAGTGAGACGTTAAACTGGTTCCATATATACTTACTGGTATATTACATTACTTTTATTTCATACACACAGAAAAGATATAAAATATAAAGCGGTGTAATTACGCCTGCTCAGTCACCTTGTTTCTTACACATCTTGGTGGTAGTCTACAGTATAAAACTCCCACCTCACCTCTAGTCAAAAATATATATCTAAGGATATCAATTAGGAAAATATCACATGTATATATATATATATATATATTGTAACTGGTGTATATTTGCCTAGTAAAAACAAAATAAAATAAAAACCGACATACACAAACTAAATGTATATGCATTCTACAAAATACACTACACTTATACAGAGATATTTATACTACTACAGTAAGCCCTCAATATAAGATTATTAATTTTAGGACTTTGCCTTTAACACAGGCTCAGTAAATCAATTAGTTTGTATAATCATGAATAACAGAAACCTGGGAAAATATTTGGTGGTGTTCAATGAGGTGTTAAATGAAGAGCTGGATAGTGACGTGTATAAATAAGGTGTGGGTCATCTAGTGGGACAGATGAGAAACTACCAACATCACCACAAAGCTCCACTGTCTCATCTAGTGCGACACCCAATAATCTCAGGGCCTCGCATGAGTCACGGGCTACTGACACCCTACAGTCCCAAGGTTGTGATATATATATAAATAAAAATGAAGTATTTATTCACTGTATATTGAGGGTCTATTGTATGTCAACATCAAACCAAAAGTGAATTTTCCCAAGTACACTGCAACTGTAGTCATGAGGGGAACAATAAAATGTGGTGTGCAAGGATATGTGCCAGGCTGTTTGTCATGAGATGAAAATGAAAATGTTTTATGGTGAATTAGAAGAATATATTCTGAGAGGGGTGGGTGTTGGTTACCATAAATATGGTTTATACAAAATACTATCTACTTTATATCTTATTATAGTTGTATGAAGTTTGAAGGGTTAGGAGCTGTTGTCAAATTGGAGGCTACAGATTTTTCCAAACTGTATGATAAAACTAATTACATATTCAGAGGTAATCTGTTTTTGATAAGAGTTAAAAGCAATCAGTAACTCCAATTCACCAATAAAACAGAAAATCTATACCAAGATAGTCTGTTTTTTGATACAGTGTGGAGGAATCAGTATTCTCCAAGTTGCTGACAAGAACTTAATTAACCGTGTTTAAGGGAGTAAGACTGACTGACAATCTTTGACTTAGACTCACCCTGAATAGAGTGTGGAGAGCCTGAGGTAGGGTAGCCAGATCCACCGGTGCCTGAGCCCCCGTTGCTCACTAGGGAATGACGACTTGATGCAACAAAGTTCCTGTTGACAAAAAAAAAAAAAGTTATTTTGTAAACTAAATCAATGCATTCGATCTAGTTTGTAAAATAATACTATTAATAATCTATGTTTTACAACAATAAATGCAGCATTGTTCCTCCATTTCTCACATAATAATAAAAAATGAGCCCTTTGAAATAAACCTTATTCATATATACAGTACACACACACACTTTCCTTAAAATCCTTATTTTCCTTAAAAACATATTTACAACTCTCTGCCACCAGTTTCAACACCCCATAATAATAGCATATTTTGGAAACCACAAATATAAATAATAAATGCAATGATTGGTTATCCTCAATACTGGTAACAGTAAAATAGTGTGGAAGAGAATTTTCTTAACATGGGAGCATGTATTACAGTGTGAAAATCGACATGCATACAGTATACCTTATGTATGTGTTAATTAGCACAGTTTAGACCCACCTGGAACGGTCATGGTGTTGAATTATACGTCCTGTGTTCTTTAGGATGTGAATTTCTCTCACATGTCTCACCAACCTTGTTACCACAGGAAATGGTGCCAAGGAACTCTTCTTGTGCCGTGAACATCCACGCCAACCACATTCAAACACTGGGAAAGAAAATGTATTTAGGTACCTGAAGTAGAAGTTGTGGTTACAGTAGTCATATTCACAGTAATAGTTAAAGTTCTAACAGTAGTAACTTTATTTACTTTACCTTAAGGAAAATAATATAATGAGATTAAACCTACCTTGTGTAACCTTATGGACATGGCCGGTTGGCTCAAGGATTAAGTGATCACTGAGGTCAGCCAAGTCTTCAAACATGTGGTCACAGGTCTCCCATAAACACTCAAACACCACGTCTGGGTTGTTGGGCAGAGGCAGGTCTGCAGTTGGATTGGGCTGCAACACATAGTGGTTTTAACGATTGTACAGTCATGGCTTTACATCAAAATGAGTTTATATTATTCAATAAAACTGTTTATTATATATTCAATTTCCCATACTAGCTCTGGAGCATCCATATCTTAAACCATGATGATAAATATCACTAACCGTTGGTGCCTGGGGTGAGTCTGGTCCACCACCACTCATAGCTTTCTCAGCAGTCTCTACGTTCATCTGGTGAGCACGGTCCTCGTAGCTCTTTCTGTCAGTCTCAGTCAATCGCTTCCACTCAATGCCCACCAACCGAGATATCTCGCCAAAATTGGCACTGGGGTTTCTCACAGAAATGCTCTTGCGAATTTCAGCCGCAAACAAGATGTAGCCAGTCATCTGCTTCTTCCCAGTCATTTGGTGGAACTGTTTCTGTTTTAGTGAAGAATATGAAAAAAATAAAGACAAAATTTAAACACAAATACAGTATATACCTGGAAATAAAGTAGCATAGCAATCAACTAGAGAAAACAATGTCACTTTCATTCCCTTTCCAATACATGCAATGGTCTAGGACAAGTAACCTTAATAACGATTTCACCTGGTTGATTGATATGCCACTCCAGTATACAGTATTATAAGTCTTATACATACACTGATGGTAAGACAGACTACCATGGACAATGAGTGTCAGCTGGGTGGACCTGCAATGTTCCTATGTAACTTAAGACTTAGTGGGGTATGATGCTGTTGGCAAAATGATGGAGGTTATTGAGTTATCCAATGCTGTGCTATATGACTGCTAACCTAATCTGTTTCTTGGCATAGTTCAGAGGATTGAGTAGCTCCCATTATGCCAACATCATTTTCCCTGAAAAAAATCTACATCTTTACTAAAGCTCCTCAAAGGAGTGAGTGACAGTCATGGTAATTTTCATCATAACATACACTTTTGCTCCTATGATTCCTAAAATAACCATCTAAAGCAGGCCCTCACGGTAATATAATCATATGAAACACATTTCATTTCACACAGGGTCATTACAAGACACATTTCACATTTGAAAACATCCTTGGGTCTTCCATGAAGACCTGAGTACAAAATGCAATGGCAGACACAAGTATAATTTTGTTATATACTGGACTGTGTGTGGATGAGTCCTGATATCATTATCAATAATATTATTACAACACACAGAGTCAACTTCTCACATGGCTTTTCTGTGGCAAAATATGGATTTATGAAGAAGAAAGAAATATTTTTCTTTTCAGCTTTCAAATAACAAAGTATTTTTTTATCTACATTATAAGGCTTCTCCCCATGCAAAAATAAAAAGCAAAATATTATTCCTTCTCCTCAACTCAAATTTCATTTGCTTCTATCAGGTAAGGTTGAATATTATAAGTTTCATATAAGTTAATTCCTATGAACTAAGATACTTTACCTTAAAACAATAACACCAACAATACAAACCCCTGTAGGAGCCTTCTTAGTGGTCTTAGGAGTGCCAGCGATGATGCCAGAATCGACTGAGGCAACTGAGGGAGGTGGTCCATCCATGGAGTCCTCATAATCCATGTCCATCCGTGGGGTGAGTGGTGACGACTCCTTGAGTGGATTATTAGGGCTATAACTTAGAGCAAGGAATTACTGTGACTATCTCATACTAATATAACTTAGCGCCATGTGCAGGTGGTGTCAAATTCATAATTTTTCATGCATATGGTCCCCTAGGTGGGTGAAATAATAATAACTTCACTGAGGCTCATGCAGACGATGAATTTAGCAATGCTGTATGAAGATTACTGTGAAATATGGAGGTAACAGTTATTGTTAAAACCTATTTATAGAAATGGACAATAGAGATGAATATATGGATAAGGGATATGTACCATTCAGCAATATCATGTTATAAAGGAAAACCAATGGGTTTCAAATCAGTTAAAATTGTTTAAGATAAAGGGTTAAGTACATGGTATATTCTAAAGTAACCAGGAATTGGGTGACTATGATTATAATGATGCTACACTTAACAATACATTAAAATGAGTGAGTGCCATGATGCTGCTTCTGAAATATATGAAGGTATTCTCTTGTCTTGTGTTGGAAGTCTTTAACAAATAGTGACATAATAGTGAACCAAAGTAATCAGTAATAAACTACAGTACAGTCTATCTATTTAATTAAACTTCACTATTTTCAGCCCAAGTTACAACAAATTATGAGTAACAATTTCCAATATTGTTCATTATCTGTGAGTGTTATTTTGACACTTTATTCCTATCTTAAGACAAAATTTCTTAAGTAGCTACTTCAAACCACTCCAACTGCTTTATGACTGTTGTCAGGTAAAAGGAATAAAAAAAAAAGAAGAGTATATACGGCTAATCATGCCTAATGATGCTGAAACTGAGAAGCATATGTATCATATACGGTCATTTATATACAGTTCCTGTATATTCCTTATATACATATATATATAGAAAACTTTCTGTTAGTATGAAGAAACAAATAATTATAAGGCAACATGCATTTTGCAAAACTTACATATAATATATATAATTATTCATTAAGACACTTATCAGATTACAGTACATAATTTCCCTAAAGTAGCACATAGTATAAAATGATCAGCCATATTTCACATTCTATATCATCAATTGATCACCTTAAAAAAGAATAATTCCCTATATTCCAAGCTAGTGAGAGAGTCGACTTACATAGTTGAGGGCCTGCTTCTTCACGCCAGAGAGTGTGGGGTCAGACTGAAAGGACAGCAGGGGTCACACTCCCATCTCAGGTAAGGGTGGGGGTGGGGGGGGATAAGGGTGCACAAGGCAGTGGATACTGGTAGCAGGTAACATGAATGGCATTCAAACTAGAATAAAGGTCAGACTACACAAAACATCCAATAGCCATGAAAGCTTTATGTTCAAACTCAAAAAAATAGATAAAAATTGAGGAACCTTCATCAGCGGCACGGACAACAGTTGGTACTGTTGCTGCATGTAGGTTATATTAAGTTATAGTACCTGTCATCATTATCCTTATTATTATCATCATCACCATTCTCACCTACAGAGATGTGGGCATTACTTACAGGATGTTGGTTCCAAATAAGTCCCTTGTGGCTCTTCAACAATACCTTCTTTCCTTCATACAGTATTTTTGTGTTTGCTGTCCCTCCTATTTCCTCCTTTCTTCCAGTATTTTTGTGTTTGCTGTCCCTCCTATTTCCTCCTTTCTTCCTGTGGCTATGTCAGTATCTTTCCTCCAACCTTATTAATGAAAGCCTGGGTCCCAGTAGGCTGTGGCCAAATAGTTCTATCATTCATCATCATAATTGTTTTGCCTAAGATGTCGCCCATCACTTATTTTGCGTACGATTCGTGCTTCCATATAAAGATCTCAGCCACCACTGACACACTTATGACTAATTGTATCTTGATTAATTTCCTTTACAGCTTGAGTGAACTTTAAGCTATTGGATGTCTTAAGCAGTACCTATTCAAGTATTTGCCAAGGTATAAACTATGAAATGATAAAAGCCAATACATATTATACTGCATAAAAGGAAAGATTCATGTCTGTAACTATCTGCATATGCAAAGTCATTAAATAGAAGCTGACTATTTATAAATTTTGAAACTCTATATACCACAATATGGAATTAAGGTTGCAGCATGCTTCTACAAACTCTCTATAACAGAACTGACTAAAAACACAAAAATAAATCATAGCAATAATGAATTATTATGGCACAATATTATCATATGGTAATAACATAAAATAATAAAAATAGTCTTGTCAGCAATTTAATAACTCGACTATCTATGACAAAGCCTAAATACTCACATTCTAAGCATATGTCATTTTTTGAAGTGCATTCCCACACTGTAAAATCTTAACATTTGCACAAACATTCTATGTTCAGCATATTCTAAAAGCTCTTCAGTCAATATGCTTATACCACAAACATAACGGCACACATAATCATTGGACTATCATACATACTGTACTACCATGCAACAAAGTAGTAGACACACATGACTTGGAAATACAGTCACACACAATAATTATAAGTAACTAACTATTAACTTGAGTATGGGAGAAGATTATGGGTATAACTGATATATATTAAGGGCCCTGTGATCGTGTAAGAGAATTGGCGGTTTCTGATTCCTCCTGACTATGCCATGAAACAAGCTCCTCCAATGTCGATGGTGTTTCGTGGCAATATATGAAGGACTCGTTTATCTCCAAATTTCCAATTACAACAGTCCCTTGAAACTGCCTATATTTTCACTTAGTTACTCTCCTCCACTTTCTGGGTGAAATAATTTAGAATTTACAAAATATTTGATGAGCAGCGAGACAAGAACTACATTGAAAAGTCCTTCCCAATACACATGTGAAAAAAGGCTTACCACCTATGTGCATTATAATTTAGTACCATCTTGGAAAGTATCAAAAGATGAAAAAGAGTAAAGCACATTAAACAAGAACCTTCAGATGACAGGATGTTTGTTTGTTTTTTTCCAAAGGGGGCAGCTATTAATTCTAAGAGAAATCTAAAAGATGTTTACTAAGAACAATCCTCACTCTTGACATACATCCACAAAATCATCCATCCAAACTCCACTTGCCCATTACACTACCAACCCTCTCCTTTCCAACTTTCCTAAGCATAATACTCATCACAATTGTTTTCCTCCTTTTCTCAACACACCTATGATGTTTACCAAGCTCATTCCAAAATTTGTTCTAATAATTCCTTGCATTAACTTATCATCTTGTCTTCATTAAAAGTACGGAATAAGCAAACTTGACACCCTAGATATTCAAAATTGGTTACTATGTTATCTAGTCAAAACTATCAAAACTTCAGGAAAGATTTCCTGAAGATTTCCTTTCCATTACTGTATATAGTAGTAAAACTTTTCCAATCTTCTAGCATAAAGCCCTGCATAGAAAAACAAAAAAAAACATGAATAATGGGGAGACACTGAACAACACTGCTATTTCATTTATGATTTTAAATATTGAAGACATTGCATTTGCATAGCTGATAAAAAAAGGATAATCCTACTGTACTCTAATACACATCCAACACAAAGTACATAAATATTTACATATATTGGTAACATGATACTCAGCACTATTACTTGCAATGGATGACTACAGCCAAACTGAAAAACAAGTGTTGAGGAAAACCCCATACTGATAAATTTAGCTTTTGCTCTTTCAAGTCAGTGATAAATGAAGTGTCATCAATATGGTTCCTCCTCAAATTATGCTTTTCTCTTCTTTGATCCTCAGCTGCAACAACACAAACACAAGTCTTTCTGATCTACTTATAGAGAGCAGTAAAGTTACCCATTCCAGTTAGGTGTTTGAGATCATACCTTGGGCTGTAGAGTGATAGTCTTTCTGAAGTGGTAGAGTTCATCGAGAGTGACCTGAGGAGAGAGTTTGAACTTGCGAAGAGAACTCTGTAGGGAGCTGACACGCTGATTCATCTCATCCAGGAAACTCTCACAGGCAAACACATCTTTCTCTGGGATCTCTGTTGGCCTCACTGTAATAAAAGAAGCATTGCTGGTATCAACACTTGGTATATGTTATGATATCTATCATCACATTATATATAAAGTGACTTGATCATAATCAGGTTATGAAGACACATATATATATCAACAATCTTATCAATTCCCCATTTCCTTTCCATCAAGGGATAGGAGAACACTGACTAAAATTCAATAACGCAAGATTCATTACAAGGAGAAGAATGGAGTGCTCAGAGGAATGGGGTACACTCACACTCAGCCTCCTACTTGTCACTCAGCATTAACTCACTCTGGGTATAATCTCTGGGCTCCAAAATTGCACAACGGCCTGTGATATCAGACATGGGCAGAGTTTCCATTCCAGAGGTTAGGTACACTTCCGGCCGGTAGCCATGTTGTTGTATGCGCTGCTGCTGCTGTTGTATTTCTAAAGGGGGAAGGTTCACCCCGGCCGCATTCTTGTATATAGAACCAAGGAAATTGGCCGATCCCCTTGGAAAATAGTAAAGAAATTTATAATATAATTAGAAAAGAAGCTTGCTTTAAGATATTATTGTTATTTTAATTATTGTCAGCATCAATGTCATTTACTTAGCAATCTATACTTCTGACACATCATTCCCACCAGGAACTCTTCCTTACTCCATGGGAGTGGCCTCAGCAAAAATCTCTGAGTTTTTCCTATTCCCCACTTGGTAAGATGGAGACTCTTTTCAGTTCAGTCAATATCATCATTGTACAATTACTGCACATTCATATTGAAAAGTATCTAGTAGGTTTATCAATATTTAGCAGCCAATACTCTTTACTATTGTCTCTATTCATACTGCAAGTAATATCATGAAAAACAGCAAATAGATTACCAACAGATTATTTCCTTGTTAATTAACTTGCTGTATGATTTCAATCATTGGGTAATATGAAGAGAGTACAGCTGTGGATGCTTTTCAGGTCACAAAAATAATACTGGCAGAGAGCACAATTAGACACTAACAGCAGACATCGACTTACTCAGGGGTGACCCATAGTTGACACAGCTGCCGTATACACCTTTTGCCACACTCCAGCCCCTTTACATAAACAAAATCCCCCAGCTTGACTGTTCCTGATGAAATGTTATACTGTTCATAGTATGTGTATCCAGGCATCAGTCCATCTGTGTGTGCCTTCAATACATTCTGAAAGAGAAACAAGAAACAAGATGGAGATAAAAAGTAAACAAGTTGAATAGAAAATAAAGAGATAGAAAATTAAATGGAAAACTATATAGGTTAACAAAATATATAAGGGGTAATATAGAGGCTTCATGAAGATAATAAAACAGGTTACTAAATGGCTACAATAAAATAAAATGAATCAGCAATAAAAATAGAAGGTTAACCTTTGTAAACTTCTAATCTGAACTCCAATGTAGAATACAAAGGGTCACACAAACTACAGGATAACAGATTACTGCTAAGAATGAGTGTAAAAATAAAGCAACAGAATGTAGAGACCTGGTCATATCTTCAACTGTACCCAAAGAGAGAACAGATAAATATACTCAAAAAGCATTGTATACAAAATCAAGAAATATTCATGATAGTCCTCATAATCCTTGTATTAATACTGTGCAGCAGCTGAAGAAGGAATTTGTGTCCAGGGAATGGTTCCAGGGACATGCTTAACTGTCATACCTGGCCTGAATGTGAGTGGAGAAATGGCAGTGTCATTTAAAGTCAGACATGAAGAAATGTAAGAATTAAAATGTACAGTAAATACATTTCATAAATCCAGTTACCATATATAGACAAGAAAAGACACTGCATAGAAAGAGTATAAAAACATTTAAAATTGCTCTAAAATAACAAGCAACAGACAATATAAACCCACATTGAGCTGTTTATACTATTTCCCAAGATAATCTCATTAAAAATCCATCGACCCTAAGGAATCAGATTTGCACCAAATTTTGTGGAGTGTTCACTACCTTCTTTAGGTATATAATTATAGTACAGGGAAAAGTTGAGGTATGTTTGAATTAATTTAAAACAAAATAAACCTGGTAGCACTAACACTCACGGGGAGAGTACGTCGGGTGGCCTTGGTCTCTTCCTCCAGTACAGCCAGCTCTTCCATGTGCCGTTCTATCCGCTCCTTAAACACGGAGTCAACACGTTTCATCTCCAACGTTTCCTCCCGCTCCAACAGCTGCACCCGGTCTCCCACGTTGAAGGGGAAGGACTGTGTGTGTGTGCATGTGGAGGAAATTGAAATATAACTGGTGAGCCACACCAATTTTGATAATGTTTTATTGCGTGTGTGTGTGTGTATGTATGAATGGAATGGGACTTCATATTTTCTCTGTATTCCAATGTGTCATTACCCTCACTAGCAAGTGGCTCTCAATAAAAAAAATGGTACAAGAGGATACCTTACTTCTGCAGTGTTAATTTTTTATGCTACCATCTTTACAGCATATCATTTTCACTTTTACACTTATATAACATAACCTTCCACACATACAAATTTCTTTCGCTCTTAACCCTTTTCAAAACATTCAACTCATTCATATTGTACCATACACAGCTTGAATAGTAATCATGTCTCACTCTACACAAATTTCAGTGCAATAAAAGAATAGAGGCATGTAATGAAGCTTATATTATCAACCAGGCAGATACTATTATAGATAGAACCAAGCAGACACAAATACATTATTAACTTCCACAATCACACAATCAAGCAGACATTAACATAAACAACTCAGACCCACACAAACATGAATGTACCACACACAACCCAGCTCACATGATTATGAGCAACTCACAAACCCCAAATGCTACTTACTAACTAACCCACCTTGATTTTCTTAAAGAAGCGGTTGCGACTATTGTATCGTGACTCACAGACGTAAACATCCTTCTCGTCCATGTCAGCAGGCTTCATCTTGACATAATCCAATAATGGCAGGACACAGCATTTCCCAATCACCTGGAGAGATAGTGGTAAAAAGGGATTGCAAGATTTTCTTTTACTGGCTGTAAGTGGACCATAATAGATATTACTGATACTGTACATACTACTGACCAAATTAAAAGTAGCTAACAGTTCACAAACCTGAATGGCTATTTAACAATGAAGCATTTAATTGGTTCAAATACAATCTCCTTCAGTGGTATTTATCACTTGTCACTGGTCCCCCTACATACCTGTATACTGTACAGGTACTCGAATATGTTCAGGTAAATTATATAATCTGCATAGCTTTCACAACATCAGCAACATTTTACAGCTAACCAAGAGTAACATACTCATAAAAAGAAAATAACAATAGACTGTAAGAAAATAATGACCTCTGTGAGTGGGTAAGCATGATGCTGATCTGTCTTGAACACCTCGTGCTCAAAGAACTTGCGATTGGGCTGATGGAAAGTCTCAGCAGGGCGGAAATATTTGCAGCCATACACCATCTGCTTCCCCTCACTGTTGGTCCAAAGCCGCTCTACGTGCAGGATCGGGTAATCACAGTTCTGAGGATAAAAATTTAACAACCATATATTCACTACATGCAGATTTAATTGATGGTAATAATAATAATAATAAATTAGTTTACTACAGAAATGCACAGTAGAATATTGCAGAAGAAAAAGGAAAGGGAGTATTTCCTGCCTTGTCATTATTGCTAAATCAGGTCAGTGGCACCTATTCTATATTACTAGTTTAAAAGTTAAATTTATTAATCTGTGTTGGAAAATAGAGAGAAAAATGCAGTAACAGTTGTGGGATAAAAATTGTGATGGAATACTTACGACATCAGGAGGCGAGAGGTAAACAAAGTCTCCCACGAAATACTGGACCTCATTGTGGCTGAGACTGCTGTTGTTGGTACCATCAGTGGGTTGTGGTGGTGGCTGTAACACAAATATATTACAGTGGACTCCGCATATACGCGGCATTTAATTACGCGAAATTAAAAGTAGGCTGTAAGCATAATTGTGGCACTGAAATTAAAAATACATGTGAACATTTAAATTACGCGAGCGGTGTGGAAGTCGATTCACATTTTAGAAGGTCCGGCGGCCATTTTGTGACGTCACAGCGTGGTCCATATAAGCCGCGATCACACGGCAGTTTATTCATGATTCACTTCATTCAGTCCATTGTTAGCTTTGTGGTCGTGAGGTCATATTTTTTGTATTTTGTGTTCCCACGCGTGATGGACAAAAGAGAAAGAAAAAGGAGATTTTGGACAAGTTAGCTAAGGGTAAAAAGGTACCGTATATGCCAGCGTATAAGAGGATTTTTGAAGCCATAAAAAGTGCTCTGAAATTCGAGGATCATCTTATACACCAGGTAAAGAATTTGGCTCTTGAATTGGTGATGAGATTTAAGGAAATAGTTTACCAGTAACTCAAACTTCACTGTAAATGTTTCATCTATCAAATTCTGTGTATTAGATGCTTGCACTTCAATATATTTTCGGCATAATCTTTACAATTATATACACGTGTTTCATGGATACGTGATGGTTTATTCGGTAAATGTTTACTTTTCTACAGTGCACAGAGAGTTGTTATGTATTTTCATGTACCGGTATGTATCTATTGTTATAGTGTTAAGTTACGTGTACAGATGATACGGTACATCCTTTGTAGGGTGGAAACAAGGGTCAGGTAGGGTAGTGGGAGTACACAGTGACAGTGGAAGGTCTATCTATCCCTTGGGTGAGATGCAGTAACATGTGGTGTCATTTGGTTGTTTTAAATTTTTGCATAAAGAATGTGTGCGGTACATACGTGTGCGCGCTATGTGTACATGTTTGCTAACATGAATAAATTGAGATTGGAAATGGGAATATTCCTCCTTATTAAGTTAACGGTAAATAAAAGAAAATGTTTTCGTATGTCAACACTCTCAATTCACGGCGGTGTGTGTGTGTGTGTGTGTCGACCACCCCTCCTCACCGCACCTCATCTCCCATAATTTCATCCCTTTCTTTTTATATACCTGTATATTCCCATTTCCAATCTCAATATTTTCATGTTAGCACACACACACACACAAGTGAGTCAACTAGTGATATGATGTGTGGAGATGAAGCCTTTTCATCAGCGCCTAATTACGAGTCCTATTTCTTAATTTATTTTTCTTTACTGTTAATATTGTATTCTTCTTCATTTATTATTAAAATGTTGATGTATTGGTCCATTTTTAATGAATTTCCATCATGTATCATGTTTGAGGTCTCATAGTAAAAAAAACATCATTTTCCAGAGACTTAAGAACCTATCCCAATTTTCATCCTTAATCTTTAGTCTTCAAGGCCGCGCAAATCCATTTACACGCCACCTAACCAGAACACATTAGGCGCATACTTGTGGGGTCCACTGTATTCAGTTTGAAGGATACAAACTGCTGGAGCAACTGGTCTTCAAAAAGATACCTTTCTTATACAGTGAATTAATAAATTATGGATGATGCCAAATGAAAACATTCAAGTGGCAAAATATGCTATACCATCTAATGAATCCTGTAAATGATAATATACAGTAGTCTCAACACCAGTCATATCATTGTATCAATAATATATTTACTTTGAAAAAATGTCTATACAATCAAATATACTGTAATACAGCTATTATTCCATGAACTGAGATAAATAACAATCAACCATGATTGGAAATTAGAATTACTGTACTCAGTTATATATTGACTAACATATGCATGCATTACCATCTCTCGTCTGTGGTGAATATGAAATCAAAACCACTGAATTATCAGGCCAGCAAATTAGCCACTCGGCATATTTATTTACAGACACCATAATGCTAAACTTCCAGTCACTTCACTTTGCAAATCCTGTAAAAATATTAATAGCTTCACATCCTACCTTTGAGTCATCATCATCTGCATCTTGTTCAATAGTGCGCTGAGCCCTAATGCTTTCCAGTTGAGCATTGAGTTCCACTTCAGTAAAGTCCAAGGCCTGACTCTTCAATACTGCACCTTGCTGACAAAGTTCATCTCTGGAATGATGAATATATGTCAATAAAACAGAATTATATCCAGAGCTATACTCATTCTATCTTGTACTGACCCGCAAGGCTGTGGCTCCTTCAGAGTGCGCTGTTGCCAAATCTAATTAACGGTACCCTATGACAACTCCAAAGAGAATGGGAACAAAATCGTTCTCTTTATATTTGCATATATGTGACCTCAGTCACCTCACTCTCCACACCCCGGAAATTCCTGGGTCGGAAGTAGTGGCAACGTCTTTAGATTGAAATGCCACATCACACATGAAATATCTTCTCTATTTTACGTACATAACAATTGTTCGTATCATATACCATGAAATGAAAAATTCATTGTGTGTAGAAAATTTCATGTCAATATACTCTCGTTAGTGGACAGTTTCCTCTATGTGGTGAATGTTTTGATTCTAGATTTGGCAACACCACGGTCAACTCCTCACGGGTCAGTACAAAATAGAAATACGTACTATAAACACTCTCATCAGTAAAAGTTACCAAAAAAATTGATCCATTTGCATAACTAAGCCATCAAGTAGAAGGAATTCATTGTTTCAATACTGTACTTTATAATGTTAAAAGTCTATTCCTGCAGTGGACTATAAAACTATAACGAATGGACTGATTCACAACATCTTTACCCTCAGAAACTTGTATACCCATCATCACACACCTTAACTTCATGTACTCTGTCTGTAGTGCGACGGAATCAAGGAAGGTGCGAGCGTCGAGTTTGGAGCAGCGGCGAGCACGGTCAAAGATGGAAAAAAGGTCCTCCTGGAAGTGGTCAAGGCGAGTGTACAGGCACTTGTCCAGCCGTCGCTTCATTATATCGAAGGAGAGAGCGCGTACCTTCTTTCCATCAACCTGTACATAAAAAGCAGAGTCAAAGTTGAAAGAATGAACCATAATACAGAATAAAGCACTAATAGAAAAAATTGAAATGGCGTAGGGAAGTGGCGTCCCCATCACCCACCATTTATGTGATTGTGTAGTCAGTCTCGAATCCCCTACAATATAGGGAGGAAGTAAGGGTTGGAGACCCCCCTCTCTACAAATGACTCCACCAAAGTGTAGGAACCTTGGTCCTACACTGGTGCTAGAGCCTCTTGCATCTGGCTTACCTATTAATTAATAAGTCACAGTGGGATGATAAGGGTGTTGAAATTGACAGTATAGGGTTGTAAAAAAGAGACAGTATAGTAGATGCAGTTGTTGAACAAGAGTGGGTAGTATTATTAATATAATTCCTTTAAGGTACTGTAGTATATTAGAAGTTATATGGCAAAATACAAGCTTACCTCATCATAATCTGGAAGCTCCATGAAGGATTCAGCAGTGTACCTGCCATCCTCCTCCTCATGGTTGTATACACCAATAAACAGACACATAAGCAGCTCCTGTACCAGTGTCCCAACATTAGGCACACCTTCATCACCACTGGTCAGCTCAAGACGTTTCTGCCAAGGAAAGCATCATACAGTATTACTTGAAAAATGTATGTACAATTTCAAGACATTTGTTTTGAATGTGAGTAGATAATTTACTCACTACACCACCATAAAAAATAAAAAAGTATAGAGATTTAACTTTGGTCTATATGTAATAACCCATCAACTATTTCCCACATATACACAGTACACTTCTCTTTGTCTTGTATCACACTAACTACCTCAAGAGAATGTCGCTGAAGAGTGAGAGCATCCCGGTATATCTGTGAATCTGGCTCATTGTAGCTGCAAGCATTTTGATACATGAGGGTCAGGTCATTCATCACATCGTCAAGGTTGAGGTAAGTCCCACTCTTCCACCGTTGTGAAATCTTCTCTAGGTCAATGGGCTGCTTGATCACCTGTTGCAAAAGACCAAGTTAACTAATTAATGCAGACTAATGACATAACCCTTATTCTGACTAACAGCAGAGTAATACCGTAGTTGGTAGGGCACTCCAGAAAGCACCTGCAGGAAAGGAAAGGTGTAACTGTACATCATCATTGACAACTATACAGCTGATGCAAGTGTATAATCTGACATAACCAATAGGAATGGTGAAAATTAACTCTAAAACAAAGGCTGACAATTTATGCATTGTTTGACTTGCATTAGGTGAATTTGCTAGTTGAAAGATGGCACACCTTTTGATATTATCTGCTGGAAAGAGAGTAAATCAACACCAAAATTCTGGTCGATGACTTAATAACTCTTCCTTGCAATAGGCATACATGCTTTTCAATGGTAGTGACTCTGGATGTACAAAAAATAAAACTATTTGATATTACCCATAAAATATCAGTTAGTTATTTTAGATACAGCAATGTTATATTACAAGAAAAATCCCCATACTAAAGAATATAAAAGACTTATGAACAAGATATGGGAAAGAGAGCTGTGAAAGAAGGAAAGAGAGAAAGGTATGACTGCTAGTGATGATTCCACAGAATGGAAAACTAACCTCGTAGTAGTCAGGATACAAAGTCTTAGATGGAAGTTTGAGGAAGACTTCTGAGAGCTGACGTCCATCGGTGTCTCTAAATTCCCTGATGGCGGTATACAGATTTTTTATGTGCTTGGTGTTGGCAGAAGGGATGCGGGAGCTTGGGGTGCCTGGCATTATTGGGCGTTTGACAGTCTTCAAACCACCGATGCCACCTATTCCTACACTGCTTGCTATTCCTCCACCAAGTTTGGGAGAGGAACCGATGCTTACATTATTCATGCTCACACTGCTGTTATCACCCTGGTTCAACTCTCGGATTTTTTCATTCAATACCTGTAACACAATAATTAAGGACACAGCTTTAACTGAGGCCATACTCCAGATACAAATAATTCTGAAAATATTATTTTACTTCTAATGAAAAATGCACTAACTGTGTCACCTTATGTATAATTTAGACATGAAAAAGTTAAGAAACAAGATGAGGAAACTGGCTTATTTTCTCCCCATTAAAGAAAATATAGTATACATACAGGATGAATCAAGTCAGGGGCAGGAAAGAAGATTTGCCATGGCAGGCTAGGATAAACTAACAGCAAGCAGGCAGGTGCTGGTATGAAAAAAAAAAAGACCTGGGAGGAGCTATATTCATGTATAAGACAAATATGTCTGATGATCTGAAATGATGGTTATGTGAAGAAATCTGAGCTATCTATGTATCTATAGCTCTGACGCCTCGTTCCCTCCGGGAAATGGTAACTGAGTAAGCTAAAAGCACTACAAAAATGTCACCTACTTTTTCAAGAGTGGTAGCATCTGTGTAGATAATTGAACTCTCCTCATTGTAGCGTTGGCAGTTGTGGAACATAAGCTTGAAATCTGCGATGAGATCCTCCTCGCTGACGTACCTGTCTCCCTTGATCTTGCTCTCTATAGTCTCCATGTCTATCGGCTGAGAAATCACCTGTATAACATCAATACGTCCGGGAGCTTAATGGCAGGCGCTCGTACATCACCAACAAAAGAAACCTTATGCTATTTTTTTTCACTATAGCTCAAAATAAATTCTACTAAAACTCACACTACTCTATTAGCACAGTGACTCCACCAAACTGATTTTGCTGAACATACATTCATTTATAATATTACTACAAATCTGAAAGTTGCCAATAATTAAAATCCCCTTAAATATCCAAACCTATTCAACAGCCCATAACAATATAGTTCTCAACACGTACTTCATAATAATCTGGATAGTCTCTCTTCGCTGGCTTCTCTATGAATGCCACAATAGGCTGGCGTCCATCCTCAGTCATAAAATCCATGAGTGTCTTGAAGAGGATCTTGGCACGGCGTTTGAATGTGAGGGGACGTGAGGAGTGTGAGGAACGTGCAGAGCGGCGGCGAGCTTGGCCCTGGGAGTCCTCATCCTCACTGTAGCTGTCAGAGTCCTGCAAAGTGGATGAGGCAGATGCAACCAGGCAGAGATGCATTATCTAAACTAGTTTATACTGATTTCGTTTATATGGTATAAAAGGAATGTGTGTAAATACTGCTTAAATTGATTATGCTCAATTTTATATAAATTTTAAAATGCAATACTTTGAGAGGGAGCCAAAACTTTCAATGGTTTGAAAGGAGCAATGAATGTGACAAATTTCTTTTACTGTCCCAGGATGCTTTCGTTATTTTTCATCCTCAAATCAAATCAATCTCGGAGGGAATCTATCCCTTATATATTCCTGGTCCTAAAGCCTTCTACTCCTCAGAAGGGGAAATAGTCAATTTTTGATCATATATGTACTAACCACTTCCAAAGGTTGGACTGGTCATTTTAATGACATCCATGCATCCTACAATTACCATATTCATTATTGCAAGTCTGAATTAAAACCAAATACAGTTAAAGCTCCTTTATCCGGCATTCTGGTAACTGAAAACTTCCTGTATCCGGCATTTTTTTCATAAAGACAAATTTCGCCAAAAAGAGCTGTCACGCTCACCAGCTCAAAGCGCAGAGTGAGGAGGGAGTGACGAGTGTTAAAAGTGAAGAGAAGTGTACTGTACTGTTACTTTACAAATTTAAATACAGTACAGTATTACAATTTGTTTTAAAAGCATATTAAATGCATATAACAATTCGCCGACAACTCATGACTGAAATGAGTTGTCGTCATGTGTGGTGGTGGTAGAGGTGGTAGGGGGAGAGTAGGGGGAAGGGGGAAGATAGCGAGTGATATCGTTTGTTTACATTTTTTTAATATGCATACTCTGGTTTTCCTTCTCCTTTCTCTGTTCGAGAAAAACCTTCCTTCTTGATATGGAAGGATATGGCCTTTTGTTTTGGAAATGCACCACCTGACATGACTGAGTGTTGAAGTTGGTGGTTAACTCGTAATTACTAAAATTCCTTTGACCTTGAGCTAGGGTGAATGGAGACTGAGGGTAGGGGGGGAAGGAGCACGGGGGAAGTGGTGGCAACACACGCACACACACACACTTCAGGGACGACAGTGATATAATTTTGTGACATGTTTATTTTAATTTCGCTCGTTATGTATAAGAACTTCTCGGATTTATTTGAGTCATCTGTATATATACATAAATAGGTATGTAATGATGTGTAAATAATGTACCTACCGAAATCCTTTGCATCGGGGTCTATTAAATAGAGGTTTAACTGTACTTGTGAAAGAATGTAGAGTAACGTAATTTTAAAGTACACTTTCTTGTATACGGAAATTTCTCGTATCCGGAACGTTCTCGGTCCCACTGATCAGCATAAATAAATTATATTGAATTTTGGCTAACTTTAATATTACCACCTCCTTGCAGCTTCTCTCTCCTCTCCTTACCCTTAGTTTCTTCCAATCTCTCATAACCTTACCCTCACCTCCTCATCAGCAGCAGTAATTTCATCAACTTTAGCCTGAACATATCGTTGGAGTTTGACTGCATCACGGAATATACGAGAGTCTGGTCGATTGTACTGCTGTGCATTGTCAAACATCAAGTTAAAATCTTCTAGCATCTCTGAAATGTAGTGGTACTCCCCTTTCTGCAATACAATAAAGTAATTAGTTTAAGACAAGTGGTTAAAGTGTATTCTATGCAGCTCAGCCATACAGCCCACTGGAGTTTCAGAGGGTGCTGGGTTCCATTCCTTCTTGCTAAGTTTATGTGCAGCTTACATGTCTCAAGTCCAGAGCAAACTATAACATAATTTACAAAACTAATATGAAGGAAGATTGTCAACATACTGTACTGTGCATTAAGATTGTTGACATATATTATGTACAGAGACTTTCATATCTCTGATGACCACTCCCTACATAAGCATACAATATTTATTTTATTTAAAGAATTATATCAAAATAAAGTATATCAGTATTTGACCTATTTTCTCAAAGTAATTTAAACAAATTCCCATAGAATTATATTTTTCTGTTCAGGGTAATAATTACAACATACCACAATTTTCTTGCGTATCTGTGACATAGAGATGGGGTTCTTGATTTCAACATAGTAATCAGCATGCCACCGTCTGTTAGGTAAGCGCTTGAATGGCTCTGCCAGCTGGTAGCTTGGTTCTGAATGGATTACAAATATATAAATATTATAAACCACTTGGCCAACAATATAATATTTGTTTGTTTGGTTTTCATCACCCCTACAGGACTATGGAGATTAAACCAATCTTGAATTTTACTAAGAACACAAAGTAAGCTTATTCTGACTTATAATGACAGTTGGAAATTACTTTTGTTGGCTCCAGCTATATATACACTGTCTTTCCTTTACATCCTTGGAACTCCATCAAACATTAGTTCATATAAAATAATTCTACACTATTACAGTATATGGATGTAAAACATTGATATAAAACAGTTATGAAACTCAAAAGGATTGGTGCTGAAGAATAATATCACAAAGTACTTGTGGAGGATGGGGAACTGACCTGGTAAGAAATACTAAAACTATTAACAGGCGTGAAGAGAGAGGAATTTGAGCAAAGAATGGAAGAAAGAATTCTGAGGTGATATTGTTACTTGGAGAAATGATTAAGCAGCAGAGTGCAATACTTATGAGACTAAATAATCCAAAGAATAGATGGATAAACTTTTGGTAAGGTTACAATATAATCCAAACCCAAGTTACAGGGATACCTACCACCAGGTGATGAGAGATTCTTAGCTGCCAAGAAGAGCTGCCACTGAGGGTTATCAGGGTCCACATCTTCATCACTCTCTTCTTCATCATGTGTAGCTCCCAGGGGCATTTCTGTACCACCGCTGTCTTCTTCAGGAAGGGGCAACTCCATTCCCTCCTCTAGCTCTGCCAGCAATACTGACCACTGCCGGTTCGTCACACTACGCTTGCTCCTACATAAAAGAATGAATAAGGTGAAGTTTACTGTAGGTGTTCTTTTAGGAAATCTAATTCTACAAAAGGATTTTATATGCTATACTTTATCATTCTTAATCTCTTTAGAACAGTGTTCAAGTTAATTTTTACTTATAATAAGTCACTTTACTGACCACCCTGTAATATACCCAGTAATATACACTGCAACTACAATTAAGAAAATAGCAGCATTTGTTACATACCTCAGTCTCACACTCTTTTTGGCATTTAGTATTTGGAGAAGGTCTGACTTTCGCATGTGCACCAATCTCTTGAGAATGCGTGCATCCTTGAAGATACGTGATCCAGGTTCATTGAAGGCACAAGCGTTGGTGAAGATGAGAGAGAGGTCCTCCTCCAGGTCCTCCACAGAGCGGTACTGACTTGTCTGTATCCGCTGACCTATCATCTTCAGGTCTAGTGGGTTTGTGATCAGCTGATAGTAGTCAGGATATTTCTGTGGAACCCGGGAAAGGAATAAGTATCACATTCTAATACTGTCACGAATGATAGAAGATTTGAATGAACAGTATATGCAGTATGTTCATGGTCATTAGAGATGAAGGCATCTGATAATACACCAAGAGAAAGAATCACCAAAACCCTTACCTGCTTAGAGGGAAGAAGTCTGAAGTCATATGAGTAGATTCGTCCTTCTGAATCCATTGCCGTTACAACTGCACCAAAAAGCTCTTCAACAGCATCCTCCATGGTCATGGGTGGACCATCCTCCTCCAGGATCATTGGAGCAGACATAGCAAGGGACTTTTTGGGATGTCGCTGCGGTGTGGGGGCAGGAGAGGTTAGTAACAGGTATCATAACAACATGTATTGGGAAAATTTTGAAAACCAGATACCATATAATATATGTTCAGCAAACATTGATCAGTCACCAAAATCTATAGTCTAGGCCTTTAAAGAAAGTCTAACACTTTCCCTAGCCTGGGTTTATCTGGCTAAGTTAGCTCAGTATTTGGCCTCTATACCCCTTAGTGGAGTAGTAATATGGCTGTACCTTTATCTTTTATCTTCTTCTTATGTTTATTATTTGCATAATAGTAATCTGTATCAGTGAATTTGTTTTTATAGATTACTATAAATGTCCAAGGGTCAGAAGTCACACATTAACCAATCAACAATAACAGTCTACAAGAAGAAACCTAGGATACGCATCAACATAAAGCTAGAGATGTACCGTATATAGCTTTATCTAAACATACTGTACTCTCAAATAAACCTAACTAATACTCATGTATATCTAAAAACAAACAAAATTACCAGTACAGTACAATCCTCATTAGACTACTACATAATGACTTACTGCATACAACAATTAACACTATCAGAAGACAAATGTTAAATCAGGGGACATATGCCATAATGGCGCTTAACAGCAATGCTAATCTGTCACATTGGTTGTTGAGCCTGAGGTGGCTTAGAATAACCTATCCTAGATATATGGCCAGTGTGTTCTCTAGGTTACCATAGTTACCTCTCCTAGGTGTAACCTAGGGCACTCATTTTATCAACCAATCCTGTAAGGGTGGATGGAGAGCTGAGTTGACTTTCGCCTGCTGCTCCTGCTGGGATTTGAACCCTCACAGTGCATGCCAACAATCTGCAGTCAGAAGGGCTGACCACTCTTCCATTATAACTAATAGATAGAACTGGTTAAAATCCATTGGGTATATATAAATAATATAAGCCTTTGACCTTGACAATACCAATCTTACAAGATGCACAGTTAGTTTAGCAGTTCTCTACTTTTAAATATGAATAAAATCCCGTGCTGTATGTATACAACACGTTCATGCATAATTACTAATAATAGTGATACACATGTCAGTGACTATAAGCTCTATCACACACATTCAAAGTTAGGAATATTAGTTTTGGTGAAGACTTTAGTATGCATATGGTACCTGGGATGGAGAGAAGCCAAGACAGAGTATGGTGGTGCTGTATATATGATAGTACATTACATGACACAAAACTCTTAAATACAATTAAATTAATATAGATCACAATACACAAACAAGATCCAGGTGTTTATTTAGCATATTATATGCAAGAAATGTCTTATGGAGGTTTATATAGTTCACAGGTTATTGTATTCCATTTGTCATTTGTACCCTGTGATGTAGTCTGAAAATTGGTGATAAATGAATCCTTCATATATTGCCACGACACACCACCTATAGGGAAGGAGCTTTGTGGCATGGTCAGGAGGAATCAAAAGCCTCAAATTTTATACACAATCACAGGGTCCTAACATTAATGTTGAGTGAGTGAAGAAGTAAACTGAGGGAACTTGGACACAAACTAGAGATTATTCCACCCTGACCACCAAGAGGGTACAAGGTATTGGTGCTATAGTTAAATAATTAATGGGAATGGGAAAGTTGTGTTTCAATGCTTATTTATTCTCAAAGAAGTGTATTGTGATTTTTGTGGAAGATTGGACAAACCTTCATAATGTAAAAACATTTGCTTAGAATATACTAATTAATCATCCAAAATGCCTATTCTTGCACAGCTTTTAAAGGACACCCTACATACATATTCACACACAAATTGTGACACTTAAGGCTTCTTTCGGTACTTTGTTAACTCAGTGACATCTCAGTATCATTTCTCATTTGACATCTTCCAGTGTACTCCTATTGATGTTCAGCCTAGTACAGTACAGTACAGTATGAGGAGGCTGAATACCTAAGGAAGTGATACCAACACTATCCCCAATAATTGCAGCAGATGTTATACGTCACTAGTTGTGTGAATGTAACAAACACACAAGCACATGCTTTGAATAACTGCAAGGGCATTCCCATGCTAGCTAGCCAGCAAATCAAGGCATCTCTTCCTCTAACCATCACCTTCATCCTGCTCTGTCACCCATCAAACTGGTGGGGCACAAGTAAATTCTATGAATTCATGTGCTTTTCCCTGAAATCTTCATTATATAATATTTAGCTTTTAGGACCAGTTAAATGGTACAAAGAATTGTATCACATAAAGCAATGTGATAAAAATGCCAGAAATACTTTAAAATTCCCTTCATATCTGAGGCATGTGACAGCTGTGCCAATACAGTATTTTTTATGTTAAATATCATATTCATAGATCAAAATACGGATTAATTTTGCATCATATTCCATCAAAAAATGCAATTATTTTATCCTCAGAGGCTCCAAAATAGCTGCATCATCTTTCTCCAGGTAAAGGGTTAAATAGTTACCACTAAATATATACATGTTATCATAAAAATATTTTAGGCCTTCCAAGACACAACTGACTACACTACTTTATTGCCCTTGCCCACTCCTTACTTTTCCCACTGATTAATACTACATTTTATAAGTAGCATCAGTAAAAAGTTAATTATAGCTCCTTTGTTAATTGTGCAAGTTGTGTCTGGGAGGAGGACCATATACAAGAACATCATTGGCTAAGGTATGATGATAATGATGATGATGATGATGATGTTGGCTCCCGGTTCAGTCGTGTTTGTGGTGCCATCATACCAGTCATCATTATCGTCTAGCCAAGAAGTTATCTTTTATATGGCCCGGCCTCCAATCATGCAGCAAGCAGTATGTGAAGCGCAAGTTGAGACCATTGTGCTGACCCTCTTGCTGTGCCGCTCCTCGTCCTCCATCTGTTGTTGACGCATCTTCTCCTTGTTGATTTCGTCAGGTGCTCGTTCTTTGGCTTCCATGAATATGTCCCACATCTCACATGCATCCTTATATTCATCTGTTGACTGAAAACATGAGACCAATGGATAAGTTGTGATTAATCTGACAACTAAAGGCATGATATGTGTTGTCCCTTTCAGTCCCTGGAAGTGCTCATTGATGAGTAAAGTAATTTAACATTTGACACAGCTTGCATGGGAAAGTGTAATGGAAACACTGTAACTGTAGCCTACAGATTGCAGGGGATCTTGACTTACCTTAGCATAGTACAACTTGGCATTATCAACCAAAAGTTGCACATCATGACAGAACTCCTCCAACTCATTGTAAACATCTGTCTTGATTTTCTGTTGTATCTTTAACATGTCAATGGGCACCTTCACAACCTCATAATATTGTGGCTCAGTCTTTTTTCGTGGGACTCGTAGAAATGCCTCACATAAGTATGTCTCGTCATCTTTCTTCTTGTTGCGTAGTGCATCAAAGATGTACTGTATAGTATCCACCTGTCCAAAATAAAAAGAATGAAAGGTTACCTTACTTGTAACACAATCTTTGGAGGAAAGTTTGCAAAATACTGCCATCCTTTGAAAAGAAATGACCAAATAGCATTTAAGTACTAACCAAGGTTGTATCATTTCTCCGCCTCTTGGGCCGACCTTCTGACAGTGGTGTTGATGGTACACTGCTGCTACTGCTGTTGCTGTTACCATCCTCTCCATCTGGCCGCTTGCGCTTAGCCATACCACTTGATCTGAGGATACATCTTTAACTTAGCCAATGACAATTAGAAGAACTTCTAATTCCACACTTTCTAATGACGTCTTTAATATTTGTTATCATAAATATAAGCCACTCTATTCATATGGTTCCCAAGGGTCTATAATTTGTAAGATTCCCCTGAACATGAAACACATACCGTATAGTAATATTTATGTACAACTTCCAAAACTTAACTTATCATCTAATTTCTATAACTTTTGCCCTCATTAGTAATCAGTAGAATTATCCAGTCTGGAAACTAATTATATAATTTGAGCATCACAAGCATTTGCTAAGAAAAGTTTGACAATTTAACTTGTAAAATATATACGGTACTAAATGGACTTTTTATCAGTACCGGTATATCAGCAGTCAACCAATTTATTTTTTCTTTCTACATGAGGTATAGTATTCTACCATACCATACTTGCATTTCCTGTGCTTATACAGTACTGTATAGTATTAACTTTATTAGTAAGTTTAAAGTAACTATACTGCATTAATATTATCAAGTTGGCTAATGGCTAGTACATTTACTATAGATCATGAAATCAGGCTCATTTGATCCCTGTGTCAATTCTATTGAGAGCTAGAACTCTCGGAAAGAGAACACAGGTATTAAAACAGCCCCAATTCACTCACCTGATTAGCTCTCTCATTCAGTTTAATTATAAAAACAAAATCAACAGTAGAGCTACTACTGTAGATTGTATTGATCTTACTTGTTCCCTTGCTGCCCCGACATCTGAAAAAAAAAAATATATATATTATTAGTCTTTTCCTTATTTTAACTTTTCTTTTGCCCAAAAAGAGTAATATTATGCCAATTATACTGTACTGTACCATAAATTCATAAAACCCACAATTCTAAATATAAATGGGCAATTGCAGTGTGGGGCTGTATCAATAAATTTATCTTTTATCACGGCACTCTATCCACCTGAAGAATCTTAAGAATCATGTCATGGAAGGATTAGTACTCGACTGAGAAAGCATACCAGGTACTAATTGCTGAAACTGAACATTGTTTTTTATATTGTATATCTGTAAGGTCACCCCAAGTTAGTGGACATAGAGTCATAATGACACATCTACACTCAACAAGTATACGATCCACTAGAGGCAGCCACAACTTAAAATAACATACATACCAGACAAGCACCGATATATATTTAGGCACTCATTCTTTTCAAGCAGCATCCAAGAATGGAATCATCTCCCATCTCACGTAGTTAATAGCCCCACTCTTGACACGTTTAGAAATAGCATCACCAACAATCATTACCTCACCAATCCTAATCCTCAACCCACAGTCCCTGACCCAATCCATCCTTATCCTAACCCTCCCCTGGGATCCTTAAATCTCCCGCATATTATACTGCCCATGAGTGGTCCTCTGCAGCACCCATAACTTAAACTTGAACTTGAACTACTGTGAGTCTGTGGGGACAACCATAACAACCACTGCCCTTACATACTGTATAATATAATACGGTAATTTACCTCTTATAAAGATGTGACGAAGAGGCCAAGAGTAAAGTTAGTTAGAGAGGAGCTGCCATCACACGTAACTTAACACCACACCTCCCTCAATTACACAACAAACAATAATTCACTCGGGGTCCTCTTGGGTGTTATGGTAATCTTGAGGTCCTCTTGAGTGGACCGCACCTCAATTAATCCAACCAATAAATGTAATATATGTGTAAAAAGTGTTTCTTCTCCCGCCGCCACTGTTCGAAGCCGTCCCAGCCCCTCGAGGTTCCCTGCACCAAACACGTCTTTTGACCTTTATATCTGTATTAATTCTTGGTTATTTTCATCACACCACTCACAGCTTCATCTACATAGAACCCATGATTAGTTTGGTGTATAACAGGTGTTTATTTTGGGAGGTGCTTGGACTTTTCTATCCTCCTGCTTCTCTGTTGGGGTAAACCACAAACAATACTGACTACCGGCCTAATGGTTCTATTTTACTTATACCTCGGTTATTTCTAATTATTCCATTAATCAACACCAACACCTTCTATTGTGTCTTAATATCTTAGTTTTTATAGTTATTAGTGCCTTCGTATGAAACAAATCCAGGAAATACCGTAAATAACACCGGAAGAAATCTCTTAGATCAATATTGGGATATTTACTTTTTTTTCTTAACCAGAGAAGTGAATTTTGTCCCGTATATACCATTGGATAAGTTAAATATAATAATTTCCATGAAGTATTGAAGTTAGTATTAATACAATTACGAACTATGAGAGTAATACCCCAAATTTCAAACTTATTTAATTCATGTGTGTTGCTTTATTTAGATCATATATACCATCCTTTATTATTTAGTATGTAATTGTATAAATAAATATACTAGCAAGAATGATATCAACTAAAAATACATGCACCTTTTAAAATAAAAATAAGGGGGGCACAAAATAATCTTGACAAGTAACTTTAGTTTATTCTAGTACAGACAACAACCTTTCATTTGCTGATTATTATATCATTAAATAAGCAACATATAATAGTTTATATAACGTAAATGATGACTTTAGGAATGTCTACATTAAATTAGAAGTACTACACAGACATCCAGTGTAATTATTATTAATTAAAATAGAACATTGCATAGGTAGGCTTGTAGACCATCCTGGGAATTTTAGAGGAGGCGGTGGTGGGCGGATGCCAGGCGGACGACAACACTTCTATCATCTCGTAACTTTTTGACCCCAAACACCTTTATTATGGTGAGTATTATGGTGTATGGAGGTCAGATGGATGTTTACTCTATAGTCTGAGATGGGGAAAGGTGCCTCATGATGCTTAAATAGACCAGTAATGGTGAAATGAATAAGGCAAGGTTGATGTTTCTTGAGAGGCTGACTCATTTATTGCTACAAGCATTTACGGGATAGTTATTAATTTTATTATTTAAGGTTACAGCTTGCATTTAAAGGGTAAAATATGGACTGAATAAACTCCTAGGGGGGTTTAATACTACTCTAGGTTGAGATATTTTAGACATTAATTATTATATTCAGTAAAATTAATATGGTTTTTTATTCCTTATGATTTATTTGTATTGGAATGCTCTAAGTTAAATATCTTAAGATATTGTATTTTTTTTTTTGGAATATTTTTACAAGTTGCCACAACTCGATTTCGAAAATTTTACTATTACCAGTGTTTATATTTCACTATTACAAACAACTATTCTATATACTATTTCGGTAAATTTTTACAAGTTGCCACAACAGGATTTCACTGGAAAAAAATATATTTCCTAACTAGAAGGATTTAGTGTGACTACCGGGACCTAACCTGGGCAGACTACCGGGACCTAACCTGGGCAGACTACCGGGACCTAACCTGGGCAGACTACCGGGACCTAAGCAGGAAAAAATATACAGTAGAAATTAGTCAGACCTCACCTGACCTGACCTAACCTAATCTGGACTGGGACACACTACCGTCAGGTGAGGTCTGACTAATTTCTACTGTATATTTTTTCCTTCTTAGGTCCCGGTAGTCTGCCCAGGTTAGGTCCCGGTAGTCTGCCCAGGTTAGGTCCCAGTAGTCTGCCCAGGTTAGGTCCCGGTAGTCTACCCCAGTTAGGTCCCGGTAGTCACACTAAATCCTTTTAGGAAATATTTTTTTTTCAAGTGAAATCCTGTTGTGGCAACTTGTAAAAATTTACCTTTTTTTTTATTTCATGTTAATTTTAAGACATTTTGAAGTGTGTTTTGATAATAATAATAATATAGAGTTAGACATGTTTTTTGGTCCTTATTTATATAATTTATACAGTATTTACTTTCACCAATGATGGAGAGGTTGGATGGCATTATTATTGAAACTTATTATTATTATTCGACAAAATAAAAGGCGTTTCATCACTAATTTCACATTGCAAAATAATAGGTACCATACAAGTGACAAGGAAAATATTTGGTTGATTATCTATACCGAGTAGTTAAGGGTGTGTGGGAATAGGGGGACAAGTTTGGGGGGTGCGGGAGTAGGAGGACAGGCTTGGGGTGGGTTGGTGGTGGGGGGGGGGTAGGAAGCCTGTCCCCTCTTCCCGCACCCCCCCTTAAATATTGGAATTTTCTGCTTCCTCGGTTTTCAGTCACCGGGAACCAAAAAAAAATTGCCCGTTTCTTGTTCCTTTCTAATTTGGAGACTTTTTATTATTTTGTGGAGATATGTAAAAAAAAATGTACATCATTTGTTTGTATTTACTTTTGTATGTACAGTCTTTACTTATTTCCTCGAAGACATACTGTATGTCTGTCATCTCTGTATTAAAATTGTATTACAACATCACTATAGCTAATACATACTGTACGCAGGTGGAAAGGAAGCAAACTTATGCTGCCGACTGTACATTGCTTACAGAAGTTAATGGGTGTGAGTCCTAGATGTTCTAACCATTTTTTCTTCTCCATGGCAGATTCGATTCATTTTAATTCAGAACCGAGCGGGTAAGACACGCTTGGCCAAGTGGTATATGAACTTTGACGATGATGAAAAGCAAAAGCTGATTGAGGAGGTGCATGCAGTTGTCACAGTCCGTGATGCAAAACACACTAATTTTGTGGAGGTAAATATGATAATATGGTGATAATCTGGTCAGTTTTAAGAATATCATACTGTATTATAGATTTTGTTCTGTATGTCTTATCAAGGTGTGAACTGGAAATTAGATATATTGTAAATTTTATTTATTTATTTCCTTACTGGTACTGTAACTTGCTGAAGGTGGGTTTTGAAAGAAGATATTGTGCACTGGTATTCTTGATACATTAATACATTTACTCATCTTAGAGAAGTCCTCAGGTCTTAAGTTAATTCTTAACTATTGGTAGCTTCCCCCCATGTGAAGTGGTATGTGACTATTTTTTGCACTACTATCAATTGCTTGTCTACAATCTATCACCTGGTAAGTCATTTCCATCCATGTCCTGTAAAAACCAGCTTGAGTTTAGCCTTCCCTGCCTCCCACAGTTCCGTAACTTCAAGATCGTATACCGCCGCTATGCTGGACTGTACTTCTGTATATGTGTGGATATTGCTGACAACAACTTAGCATACTTGGAGGCCATACACAACTTTGTAGAGGTACTGAATGAATACTTCCACAATGTCTGTGAATTGGATCTTGTCTTCAACTTTTATAAGGTAAGTTCTTTCAAACAGTTGTTTCAAGTGTTGTGATTGAAATCTTCACTGCATTTAGCTCTGGATGGTTCTTAATCTGAAACCTTTTGTCTGTGTTCACAAAGGCGTACAGCGTGGTTGACGAAATGTTCCTGGCCGGTGAGATTCGTGAGACCAGCCAGACCAAGGTGCTCAAACAGCTCCTCATGCTCAACTCACTCGAATAGTCACCTGTTACTGTATGTTGATACCAGTGACTTACTCTTCCAGTAGTAGTATCATGCAAATTGTAGTGATCCCTCCCTCAAACCTCTGGTGGCCACATCAGTAAACTTTTGATTTTCCTCATCAGCCATGTTATCTTGTGTAGGTTAAACATTCAAACCACCATCACCTACAATATTGTATTAGCCAACAGTTTCATTAGAAGCAGCATCTTATGAAGAAGATACTTAACAACACCACTAGCCAAATATTCCCAGCCAAGTACAGTACCAATAAAAATTTCTCTTCATATTTTGCTTCTTTCAAATGCTTGGTAAACTGTTGGCACTGGTAACTTAGTTTTCCTCCACCATACCTCTCATAGTATTCTCAGTCTCCTCCTCCACCTTTCCCTGTTATGTTTCTGATTATCTTTTTCAGTCTCACTACATGTTTGTAATAATGTATTTAAAGAGTGTACTGTATAGGTACAAGGGTAAGTGGAATACTGTACTATATTTACTTTCTTCAGATGGTCATGGCAGACTTATGTTGCAATAGGCTGAGTTGGTTGTTGTTAATCACTTTTAGATATGTTTGTTAAGTTTTATCTTACCTCCTTGTTACAGTGATTATTCTTCCAATACAGCCTGCCTTCTGAAAGAGGGGTATTGCCTACACAGATGTAATAAATAATTGTAATTATTTTGGCACCCCTTTGGATCTGAGAAAAGCCTTTTTGCTCTTCCGCTGTCCCTCATTTCCTTTTACCTTAGTGCTCACTGTCCCTCCTTTCTGTCTCTTTCTCTTGTAGTATAAAATCTTCCTGGCATAGCACAATTTTTCCCATGTCAGTCAGTCCCACAGGACAATATATATCATGATATCTACCTTCACTTAATTCCTTGCCTTGCATTGATCCTCATTATTATTGTCAATGATATATATATCACAAATCATACCAATAGAATTTTTTCTTCCTCCTGTACTACTAACTTTCTCTGCTTCAAGTAAACAGTAATTATCTTACAGCTTTTCTTTCCTGACTTCATCAGTATTTTTATATTATATGCCATGTTACCTATCGTCTAAACCTTGTGATGCCTACTGTATCTTATACAATACAGGTACATCCAATAACATTCATCCTCTCCAATATTACCCTTTAGTTTCTCACCATCTTCCAGCTGTATTACTCATTCACATTGTCACCTGAGTGCCATCATGTTTGCTTGTCACCACATAATGTCACCGCCATCCAATATCATCCAAAGAAAGTGAAATCACCCACAATTTGGTTGAATGCATGTATGAAGCTATGTGGGTGTTAAGGTGGTTGAAACTATATCATTTAAACTGGAGATTTGTGACTCTCCTCAAATTGTTTGGCTGTGGTTGTCTGGGAACACAGAAATACAGTATACAAGTACAGTATATTAGAGGAGACCAGAAAGTACTTTTTAATATTGCTCTGATAAAGCTGGAAGATGTGTGAAAAAAAATTGTTGACAGTCACTGTACTGTAGGGTTAAACCAGGGGTTCTCAATGTGGTCGATATTGACCCCCAGGGGTCGATGAATAGCCAGGGGGTTGATGGGGGGTCGATGAATAACCAGGGGGTCGGTGATTGTTTACTGTTAGGGTCGAACGGACCATTGAAGCCTCCAATTCGAAGTTCTCGATTATAATTTGTAAAAATCTGAAGAATATCACCAACCTGCAACCTAATATCAGCGTCCTTGTTGAGGCCCATCAGGCACATCCTTCACATTAATGATGTCAACAGTGAACGAAGAAAAGGTATGTTGCACTGAGAATTAAGCTACATATACTCGTACACCTTGACATATTTTCTTACTGTGTGTTACCTTTTTTCTCATACTACATGTCAACTACTAGTACTACTACTACTCATACTGATTTTGGCATCAGTGTTTTTTTCCTTGAAGTATTAAAAGCTAGGCTGCTAGGGGGTCAACAGAAAATGTGCAACTTCATTGGGGGGTCGACGAGTTAAAAAGTTTGAGAACCCCTGGGTTAAACAAATTAAATTTCTGGGTCACTTGTCATACTTTGAATCCAAGTCAGTTAAGTATATTGAAAGAAGGTGAAGATTTGTGGAAAATACCTAATCCTCATTTAAAGGAACTTTGCAAAATTAATATACCTGTAAGTTGTTTAAATACAACCCTGCATATATCTTTCCAGTATATAAACTTACAGGTACTGTATTTATTCATTATATGGACCCTGAAATATTACAAATTATCTTCACACAGAAATGGAATTAAATCAATAATTATATAAAAGTTAAGAACAAAACTAGGATTTAAGAATATCATGTCACACTCACTGCTGAAGAATTTATAGTTTCATGAAGAACATAATTCTTCCAGTGTTTTGACAGCACATTGTGAAGTAAGCAAAGATGTATAATATGTTAAATTAGTTTGCCATGTTTTACTGACTGTGCTCTCAAGGAAGTGTTTCTCTTGTTATACATAGATGGTAAAAACCTATACTTTTAATACTTCCTCACTTTCATTTAGGTGATTTTCCTCTCAGACATACTGTACTGTACTTAGATCTGTTGTTTTGCTGGGAATCAATTTGTACTGAAAGTACAGCCTGTAAATTATATGGAATGCAGGTATAAAATTTTGCAGTATAGTAGCACATCAGCTTTATATTGTGAAACATGAAAAAATGAAAAAAATCTGGTTTGTAATGGATGACTCCCAGCTGACCCAACAGATAATGTAAGTAATCACAGAGGAGATGAAACCATCCTAAAGAAACGTGAGAAGGAACAGAGAAACATGAGTAGCTTGTACTGCCTCAACAATGTGTTCAGTAGGCTCAGCTCTACATTATTACTACTGTTGGGAAAGCTATTTATGTTTGTCCTTGTATATAAACATCACTGAGTGGGAGATATGTGATTATGTGCTCTCACTCTTAGACTAGGATGGAATAAGCACACATGTTATTGTTTTTGTAACATACAGCAGGCCGTATTGAGAGTCAGGGTGTCATCCTTGCACAGATACTGTAATTTAAATATTTTATCTGACCAATGACTTTTGATGAATTTTTTCCCATTACTGTACTTTCCAGATATTGTTTTCTTTGTTTATTTTGATAGAAAGTTAGTTCATTCCATATTAGAAATGCATTCCTCAGAAGTAAACCTCATCATCATCATCATATCATAACTATACAAATCATAAAGAGACAGTTACAACTCAGCATTGATTCATGAAGGTAAGATGTCATTGAACTGTAGGCTACAGTCTCTACAACAAAGAAAATAATTAATACTGAGATAGTTTGATTCCAAGCAAAGAGTATTGAAAACATCTTACTTCATTCAATAACATTGCTGTAAGGGAAATCTCATTTGTTATATAGAGCACCTGTTTGAGTATACTGTACACACGGGAAATCTCATGTATACTCTGTGTCTCTATAAGGCTCTATAATTCATCACAGTGTTCTGGCTGCTGTACAGTTGGTTATTTATGGAGCTTTATGCAAGAAAAGTCAGGAACTTGTTATTAATAAAGAGTACATTGGCTCCTTTAAATGTCTTTAGGACCAGTGTACTGATTGTTCTTATATCCAGTGTGTACTGACTTTTCATACATACGGCCCATTAATCCGTAGGCTGTTCTTTATTATGAATTAAAGGGATAGAGAGATAATAAATATATATAGAAATATGACGTAAGATTACATCACACACCTAATATATTTTGTACATACTGTATGTGGTGTAAATAAAGATTTTTCTTCTAGTTTTGTTATATTCTGGAGAAATTATTTCATGAGTAGAGTTGTGGAGTTATCTTTGTTATTGTATGTCTTTGTGAGGTTCTGGTCACCAGACATTTGCATGGAGATTTATCAGAACCCAGTTTTGGTATGTAAGATTCAGAAAGAGTGCAAGTTGAATACTATTGTTATTTATTTATATAAAAAACTTGTGCAGTTGTATTGTTAGTACAGCAAGATACTTGTCTACTTATTTAGATGGAGTAGCTATAAATCTTAAAGAATATTAATTTAAATTTATTTAAATGGATAAGCACTCATATTTTAGTTATGATTATGGATCATTCTTTGGCAGTGTCTTAACTCGTATGATTTATCTAAATTACATACATTATACCGCTTCTTTAAATGTTTATAATATGGAGAAACTTGACTTACATATGAGGCTCTCCAGGACACTGTTCTTTCTAGTTCTCAGTAGTTCTACCAATTTCTATTAAACACTGACAATAACTGGGAAGATATAGAGTTTGAAAGTTCCACAGATATATTTGATGTTCTATCTAACCAACAGGATTAAAATTCTTTATCATTGATTATACATCTCTCGGTATTGGCACAGGACAGAATGTATCTAGTACCTATTTAAAGTAACTTAAATAAATTACTTTTAGTTTATCTCTTCTTATTCTGGGATTGAACCTTATGCAAGATAAGTCATGGGGTAGGCAGAGACAAAAACCAAAATTATAGTTCAATTTAGTGGTGACTCTTTGGAGCCACTGTAATTATCATCACCCACCTCACAACTTGCTCTGTTTGTGGGCTATCATACTATGGTGTGGACATTTGTATACTATTATCATACTTACTGGAACTTTCAATCCTATTCAGTGAAACAGGAAGTATATACATGTATGTGCACGCTAACACCCCACACATTCTGTTATGTGTGCAAAAGGGTGAATATTGTATTGGTTAGTTTTGCAAGG
Organism: Petrolisthes manimaculis; assembly: GCA_034508575.1. Classification (NCBI taxonomy): domain Eukaryota; kingdom Metazoa; phylum Arthropoda; class Malacostraca; order Decapoda; family Porcellanidae; genus Petrolisthes; species Petrolisthes manimaculis. The sequence continues at coordinate 123,785 of JAWZYT010003309.1, forward strand.
AGTATAAAAAGTTTGTGTAGGGGTACTGCCTTGATCACACAGACCATCAATCTGTCCATCCTTGCAGAAAGACTACAGGATATTACTGTACCAGTTTGTACAAGTATCATGGTGGACTAAACTGAAGGTGTGTCAGGCTTGTAATTTGTCCTTCCCGGTGAAGATGATGTGCCAGTTCCGAGAAGGTGTCAATTGTTGTGTGTTGTTAAGTCCCCCATACCCATACATGCTCTACTCCTTATGCCACCTGTAGAAATTTATCCATTCAAGCTAAGCATAGCATGAGTATACTGTTTCAATCAACCCATAGAATCACACAACATGTGGAATAAATCTTAATGAGAATCCAACCCATGAATCACACCTATTTAACACCTAAGTCTTGTAATAGGAGTATCTAGGTTTGATCCCTGGGTGAGCATCTCATTGAAAACCCATAAAATCTCAAAATTGTGTAGTGTTGCTCAGGTGGCAGGAGAGGGAAGTATGGACACTCATAGTCATGTTCAGGTACACAGTGTTTGCTTTTTGGATGGTTGGTGGAATAGTATTGGACTGGTGAAGCTTAATGGCTCTCAGGACTCTTAAGGTTACTGTAAAGAAATTTATCTTTGTAAAAAAAAATGCCATGTTATAATCTCATGTTAGGTGATGTTCAATGCTTGGATTAGCTGTCTGGTGTGTGTGTGTGATACTCCCAATGTTAGGGTAGATAAGTGGGGAAAAAAAATCTTAGTGTGGGAGTATCAATATCTTTTGTTGCACTGTGTAAGTCAGGTCAGGACAGGTTAGATGGCAATATGTTAGCTACCATGACCCAACCTTCATTTGGCCTTAATAAAAGTACAGGAACTCCCACACTTTGGTGTTTTACAAGTTATGGAGCTTTGTTGCAAGTGTAAATTTCTTTTGTTGGTACAGCCCTCATCACTTTTGTGAGTGTAAATATGTGTGTGTGTTATTATCAAGCTGAAGTATCATAATGAAGAAATAACATTTGGATTCTTAACGTGGAATTTTTCATAATTTTCATCAGTAATGTTGATTACAATACTCAGTCTGATACCAGCATCATATAGGATTTTTTTTTATATATAGCTTCCAAGAAGTGTACCCATGTCAGCAGTAAAGTATGAGTGAATAAAGTTGTTTCTTTCTCATGGAATACTGTATATATACAAATACTCTTTGGTTTTGGTAATATCGTAAAATTATGAGCATACATTGGAACTGATTTTTCCTCAGACCAGCCTAATATTTCTACTGGTTTACAGTATATGGAAACATGTCTAACTCTATGAAGTTGAGAACACGTGATTACTGCAGGGGTACTATTCTCTCTCATCTGGTTGGCCAAAGTTGTAGGATCGTCACTGAACATAAACCAGATGGGGAAGGGTGGTCATAGCTTTAATAAAGACAAATAAAGCACACAATAGTGATGAGAATTCCGGCTCTTTTGCGAAAGCCGGCTCTTTCAGATCCGTTCATTTAAATGAACCGATTCAAGTGGCTCATTTAAAAAAAAAATTTACTGTCTCATTTAGTACTTACTAAAGGATATTTTATTTTATTGACTTGAAAGTCTAGTATTGTGTTCTAAAGAAGTTGGATAGAAATAACAAAACAAAATATGAAAATATCCCTTTAGGCATACTTGTGACACATCTCTCGCCGAGACTTGACCGCGCTCAAACAAGGCTAAAAAAATTAATAACGAAAGTAAGTATTCTTATTTTATTGAAGAAATACACTACATCCCCCCGCTAACCCCCAACAGCGAGCTAGAGTCTGCGAACAGAGAATAGTTATTAAACTTACTTTAATAGTTGTAGCCTATTCCCCGAACACCAACAAGTTACAACTACAATTTACTTAGACGATCACCAGGCACCAGCCAGTGAGCTGAGTGAGGAGGTAAGTGACACACAACAAACAGTGTTGACACTTCGTGGGAATTTCCCACAAATCTGTGTGCGAAATGGAGCTACGTGGGAGGTGTTGTGTGAGGACACCAAATATTTAAAATCTGTGTGAATTTCTGTGTGAATTTTAAGATAATGCTAAGAATATTATGAAAAATGAGTGTGTGTGTGTGTGTGTATGTAAACACAAGTTAAAACAGGAACTAGCTTGTCCTCACAGAGTGACAGAGGAGGGAGACTATGTGTGGGCTTCTCAATGTCATGAATTTTTGTGATACGAGCTCTATATTGGTCTACACAGAGTCATTCTCACTGCAGAGACAACGGCAATATGTTAAATGTATATGGTAAGCTTTCTTACCTCTAAATCTAGAGTCTGAGTCCCAGAGAGAGCGATACATTTGATGGTAAGTTTTCTTTGCAGCACTAATTATATCAATGCTAATTCAAGTGTGGATACCAACTGACTAAAGTTGCGACAGCGGTAGAGGCCTCAGTCTCCCTCCTCTGTCACTCTGTGAGGACAAGCTAGTTCCTGTTTTAACTTGTGTTTACATACACACACACACACACACACTCATTTTTCATAATATTCTTAGCATTATCTTAAAATTCACACAGAAATTCACACAGATTTTAAAAATTTGGTGTCCTCACACAACACCTCCCACGTAGCTCCATTTCGCACACAGATTTGTGGGAAATTCCCACGAAGTGTCAACACTGACACCCATACAGAATAGAGCCCAGCTAAAGATAATCACAGGCTGCACACCATAAAACCAAAATCAAGGATCATTTTGACATGAGAGGCACACAAACACTTTATTATAGTCCATGAGCTGAGCCTGGAACTTAAGAGAGTACCAAAAAGGTGAATAAATATCATGTGCACTTTCAGCAATTAAGGTGGATGTCTGAAGTGTTGTGAAATGGTTGATGGACATTCCAGAAATATAGCTATCAATCACCTTTTTGGCAACCTATCTCTAGCAAGTATAGTAAATTTTTCACCGAAAATCGAGAATAAAGTAATAAAAATGGAAAGTTTTCAACTAAAGATCATATAAGAGACTTCTAGTTGGTCTCATCTTATTCGTTTCTTAATTCTGCATCTTTTGGTGTATAATACATGCAACTTAGGACACAAATTTGCTTCATAATATGAGAAAAGTGAAGGAAAAGTTGACCAATTTGTAGTATTTTCTTACGACTTTGTTTACAAACTTTCTTTTGTTTCTGCCCAATCCGTATCTGGACGACGAGAACACAGTTTCTACGTATTTGGTCAGTTCTCGTCACTGAAACCAAGCGCTCCCAAGACGGTTTCGGTACCCCAATCCTCCGCTTGGACGACCAGATGACGGCTTTGGTTTCAGTGGCTGGCAGCAGGGTCCATCTTGGTGGATCGTCGAATCCTTTGACCGACCAGAACAGTTCCGCTTGCTTTGGCTTGTTTCACCCAAGCGAACTTCGTATCCGATTGACGTCCAGATGACGGCTTAAGCTGGTTGTACTGTACTGTTGCATGTTGGTTGACCTTCAGCCCGTAAATAATAGTATTCAGTATTTCACTTCCTTCTTGACAGCAGCTTGGAGTTTTTTTGTTTATTTTTCCACTACAAGTTTTTTAACGAGATATTTATTTTTTCTCTAGCTTGGACATATAAAACAATCGGCTATAGCTACTGTTTTTTTTTTTAATATAGAGAGATCCAAATAACTACCATGTAATAATAGATCAGGAAGACACTCAACAGTTTTATCATTATTTTATATATATTTTTAATA